>JAWRVZ010000109.1:2310000-2329656 GCA_037043235.1 Rhodeus uyekii
AGGAGCTTTGCTGAAAGAAGGACTTTAAATGTTCTGCTTGCACGTGTTCTTCCTCACATCTTCCCGTTCCCAGAGACTGAAGGATTCAGAGAAATCCACAAATCCCATCGAAGGCTTGGGAGAAAGACCAGGATGAAGAAACCTCATGAATCGAGACTGCTGTGCTGAAACAGAGGGATGATCTGTAATCATCAGAGGACGAGAGCAACTGTGACTGAACATCTGGACTCTGACAGGAGTGTTCCAGGTCCATACAAGCATCTGTGACACGCTATAAAATAAACAATCGATCTCTCATCCACTCACAACCCACACACATTCCCATATACACACACACACAAATACATATTCTCTCATACTCACACTTTTGTTTTTGCGTTCACTTCAATGAACTGACTGACAGGTTCTCATTTTAACTCATTTCTGTGATGAGCGGCAGATCTCGTGTGGAGTCGGAGCATTCCTGCTCTCTTCTAGTGTGTAATGTGTTTTGTGCTGCTCACTCTCTGAATTACTGATAAACGCACACACTGAACCTTATTTTGCTATATTGCACTGTTAACGTAAGCCGATATCAAAACACACACATTGAATAGTCATTTTTCACTGTTTAACTCTTCACTCTGTAAAATAACTTTATATCATGTTGTAGATTTTGTTTAGCTGTGATATGTGATCTTATTTATCATCTGTTACACAAATGTGCTCAATTCTGTGGATCACAGCAAACGCTTGTGTTGAGGGATGGAAATAACAGACCTGTTCCACACCTGATGTGTTTGAGTTACTTTACAATATTTATCCAGTGATGTACGATCATTAACGAGGAGCTTGATTAACTTTTCCATAAAAATTGCATTTGCTGATATTTTAGGACACATGCTGGTCTGGTTTTGAGTAAGTCTGTGATCCTGCCAATTTAGCCAATAATCAATAATCTGGGTTGCCAGGTGATAAACACAGCAAATTGAAGCCATTAAACAAACTTGGACTGAGAGCAGATTCGCCTCGACCTCGTGAAACACCTGTAATGTCAAATGCTCGTTAATTCACAGTCCTCAATCTGGCAACCCGCGTGACGGTCAGAACTGCAACACTTGAATCTGGACTGCAGAACTCATTTCAATCCTCAGCGGTCAACATTAGATACACCACAATTATTTAAATGTACTGGAACAATAAAAGCAGTTTGTCAGGGTTAGTGCAGTTCAAATGATCTGTAAACTTTGTTTGTCGCCAGCTAGAGGACATCGCAAATTATCTAAGAAATAAACTACAATCTTGGAAACAAGAAATTTATTTTCTGTATTAGCAAATACATTCTTTAAAACAACAACAAATAAGAAATGAGTTTTATCTAGATATATATACAGACTGAAAGGATGTAACAGAAATCATCACAGATCAGAGCGATCACATGGAGTTTGTCCTCTTGTAGGCCACCATACTGTTGACCTTATGGATGGAGGTGGTGAAGGAGCGCAGGCGGACCTCTTCCGATTGGTCGATGAGCTGAGGCCCGGACTCCTCCCACTGCTCCGGCACCTCCAGGTCTTTATCCGTGTAGATCAGGAGGTCGAAGGCGCCTGTGATGGAGGACAAACGTTACTCATTGCAGAGTGCAAAACTTTCTTTTTCCAAATCTAGAGCATTTAAATTAAAGCAGCAAACTAGTCCGTATCCGACCCGTACCTGACCACCATCCGACCCCTATATGACCTGTAAATGACCAATATCCGACCCCTATATGACCTGAGCCTTAAATTCATGATTTTAATGCTGTGTGAATCCACTATACTCATCAACAGGAATGATCAAAACCAGTGTACGGTCTCAAGTGCGCTCATTCATCCCATAATGCACTATTCTCTGGTTAAAGCTGCACTATATCAGTGGACTAATGTAGTGAACACTAACTCTACTCGTGGAAGGTGAAGAGCACAGAACATGCTTACAGGCGGTTTCCAGCAGCGGCAGGAAGGTGACGGTGGCGGTGATCTGTCTGATGACGGAGCGGATCTCCTCCTGGATGGCTTTGATGGATTTCTCTCTGGGTGCACTGCAACATCCCATAAACATTAGCATCGGTCACACAAGAGCACAGCAAACATCAATGCAGATGACTGACAACGCACCCGCTGTCCTTTGCCGTCTTGTCACACTCGATGTCAAACTGCCATCGCTCCAGCACCTCGTTGCTCTCCAGACACGTGATGACCACCACCAGCTTCTGCACCGTGCAGTCGAACAGCCATTCTGCACACACACACACACACACACACACACACTTCATTAGCACAATTTGAGACTCACATTCATTCACAGCCATTTAAATCAAAGCCTTGGTAAAAAAAAAAAAAAGATGAGAGTAATTGCACATATTCAAGTTCAGCTGGTCATGAGATCACGGCCAAAATAAACAATGAAATAAAAATATCGTCACAGGCGAGTCCCGCTGTGTTTCAGGTGTGTGTGTGGCTGTATCGTCACAGGCGAGTCCCGCTGTGTTTCAGGCGTGTGTGTGTGGCTGTATCGTCACAGGCGAGTCCCGCTGTGTTTCAGGCGTGTGTGTGGCTGTATCGTCACAGGCGAGTCCCGCTGTGTTTCAGGTGTGTGTGTGGCTGTATCGTCACAGGCGAGTCCCGCTGTGTTTCAGGCGTGTGTGGGGTTGTATCGTCACAGGCGAGTCCCGCTGTGTTTCAGGCGTGTGTGGGGTTGTATCGTCACAGGCGAGTCCCGCTGTGTTTCAGGCGTGTGTGGGGTTGTATCGTCACAGGCGAGTCCCGCTGTGTGTCAGGCGTGTGTGGGGTTGTATCGTCACAGGCGAGTCCCGCTGTGTTTCAGGCGTGTGTGTGGTTGTATCGTCACAGGCGAGTCCCGCTGTGTTTCAGGTGTGTGTGTGGGGTTGTATCGTCACAGGCGAGTCCCGCTGTGTTTCAGGTGTGTGTGGGGTTGTATCGTCACAGGCGAGTCCCGCTGTGTTTCAGGTGTGTGTGGGGTTGTATCGTCACAGGCGAGTCCCGCTGTGTTTCAGGTGTGTGTGGGGTTGTATCGTCACAGGCGAGTCCCGCTGTGTGTCAGGCGTGTGTGTGGGGTTGTATCGTCACAGGCGAGTCCCGCTGTGTTTCAGGCGTGTGTGTGGGGTTGTATCGTCACAGGCGAGTCCCGCTGTGTTTCAGGTGTGTGTGGGGTTGTATCGTCACAGGCGAGTCCCGCTGTGTTTCAGGTGTGTGTGTGGGGTTGTATCGTCACAGGCGAGTCCCGCTGTGTTTCAGGTGTGTGTGGGGTTGTATCGTCACAGGCGAGTCCCGCTGTGTGTCAGGCGTGTGTGTGGGGTTGTATCGTCACAGGCGAGTCCCGCTGTGTTTCAGGCGTGTGTGTGGGGTTGTATCGTCACAGGCGAGTCCCGCTGTGTTTCAGGCGTGTGTGTGGGGTTGTATCGTCACAGGCGAGTCCCGCTGTGTTTCAGGCGTGTGTGTGGTTGTATCGTCACAGGCGAGTCCCGCTGTGTTTCAGGTGTGTGTGGGGTTGTATCGTCACAGGCGAGTCCCGCTGTGTTTCAGGTGTGTGTGGGGTTGTATCGTCACAGGCGAGTCCCGCTGTGTTTCAGGTGTGTGTGGGGTTGTATCGTCACAGGCGAGTCCCGCTGTGTTTCAGGTGTGTGTGGGGTTGTATCGTCACAGGCGAGTCCCGCTGTGTGTCAGGCGTGTGTGTGGGGTTGTATCGTCACAGGCGAGTCCCGCTGTGTTTCAGGCGTGTGTGTGGGGTTGTATCGTCACAGGCGAGTCCCGCTGTGTTTCAGGTGTGTGTGGGGTTGTATCGTCACAGGCGAGTCCCGCTGTGTTTCAGGTGTGTGTGGGGTTGTATCGTCACAGGCGAGTCCCGCTGTGTTTCAGGTGTGTGTGGGGTTGTATCGTCACAGGCGAGTCCCGCTGTGTGTCAGGCGTGTGTGTGGGGTTGTATCGTCACAGGCGAGTCCCGCTGTGTTTCAGGCGTGTGTGTGGGGTTGTATCGTCACAGGCGAGTCCCGCTGTGTTTCAGGTGTGTGTGGGGTTGTATCGTCACAGGCGAGTCCCGCTGTGTTTCAGGTGTGTGTGGGGTTGTATCGTCATCGTCACAGGCGAGTCCCGCTGTTTCAGGTGTGTGTGGGGTTGTATCGTCACAGGCGAGTCCCGCTGTGTTTCAGGCGTGTGTGTGGGGTTGTATCGTCACAGGCGAGTCCCGCTGTGTTTCAGGCGTGTGTGTGGGGTTGTATCGTCACAGGCGAGTCCCGCTGTGTTTCAGGCGTGTGTGTGGGGTTGTATCGTCACAGGCGAGTCCCGCTGTGTTTCAGGCGTGTGTGTGGGGTTGTATCGTCACAGGCGAGTCCCGCTGTGTTTCAGGCGTGTGTGTGGGGTTGTATCGTCACAGGCGAGTCCCGCTGTGTTTCAGGTGTGTGTGTGGGGTTGTATCGTCACAGGCGAGTCCCGCTGTGTTTCAGGTGTGTGTGTGGGGCTGTATCGTCACAGGCGAGTCCCGCTGTGTTTCAGGTGTGTGTGTGGGGTTGTATCGTCACAGGCGAGTCCCGCTGTGTTTCAGGTGTGTGTGTGGGGTTGTATCGTCACAGGCGAGTCCCGCTGTGTTTCAGGTGTGTGTGGGGCTGTATCGTCACAGGCGAGTCCCGCTGTGTTTCAGGGTGTGTGTGGGGTTGTATCGTCACAGGCGAGTCCCGCTGTGTTTCAGGTGTGTGTGGGGCTGTATCGTCACAGGCGAGTCCCGCTGTGTTTCAGGCGTGTGTGTGGGGTTGTATCGTCACAGGCGAGTCCCGCTGTGTTTCAGGTGTGTGTGGGGCTGTATCGTCACAGGCGAGTCCCGCTGTGTTTCAGGGTGTGTGTGGGGTTGTATCGTCACAGGCGAGTCCCGCTGTGTGTCAGGCGTGTGTGTGGGGTTGTATCGTCACAGGCGAGTCCCGCTGTGTTTCAGGTGTGTGTGGGGTTGTATCGTCACAGGCGAGTCCCGCTGTGTTTCAGGCGTGTGTGTGGGGTTGTATCGTCACAGGCGAGTCCCGCTGTGTTTCAGGTGTGTGTGGGGTTGTATCGTCACAGGCGAGTCCCGCTGTGTTTCAGGCGTGTGTGTGGGGTTGTATCGTCACAGGCGAGTCCCGCTGTGTTTCAGGCGTGTGTGGGGTTGTATCGTCACAGGCGAGTCCCGCTGTGTTTCAGGCGTGTGTGTGGGGTTGTATCGTCACAGGCGAGTCCCGCTGTGTTTCAGGCGTGTGTGTGGGGTTGTATCGTCACAGGCGAGTCCCGCTGTGTTTCAGGCGTGTGTGTGGGGTTGTATCGTCACAGGCGAGTCCCGCTGTGTTTCAGGCGTGTGTGTGGGTTGTATCGTCACAGGCGAGTCCCGCTGTGTTTCAGGCGTGTGTGGGGTTGTATCGTCACAGGCGAGTCCCGCTGTGTTTCAGGTGTGTGTGGGGTTGTATCGTCACAGGCGAGTCCCGCTGTGTTTCAGGCTGTGTGTGGGGTTGTATCGTCACAGGCGAGTCCCGCTGTGTTTCAGGCTGTGTGTGGGGTTGTATCGTCACAGGCGAGTCCCGCTGTGTTTCAGGTGTGTGTGGGGTTGTATCGTCACAGGCGAGTCCCGCTGTGTTTCAGGTGTGTGTGGGGTTGTATCGTCACAGGCGAGTCCCGCTGTGTTTCAGGTGTGTGTGGGGTTGTATCGTCACAGGCGAGTCCCGCTGTGTTTCAGGTGTGTGTGGGGTTGTATCGTCACAGGCGAGTCCCGCTGTGTTTCAGGTGTGTGTGGGGTTGTATCGTCACAGGCGAGTCCCGCTGTGTTTCAGGTGTGTGTGGGGTTGTATCGTCACAGGCGAGTCCCGCTGTGTTTCAGGTGTGTGTGGGGTTGTATCGTCACAGGCGAGTCCCGCTGTGTTTCAGGTGTGTGTGGGGTTGTATCGTCACAGGCGAGTCCCGCTGTGTTTCAGGTGTGTGTGGGGTTGTATCGTCACAGGCGAGTCCCGCTGTGTTTCAGGTGTGTGTGGGGTTGTATCGTCACAGGCGAGTCCCGCTGTGTTTCAGGTGTGTGTGGGGTTGTATCGTCACAGGCGAGTCCCGCTGTGTTTCAGGTGTGTGTGGGGTTGTATCGTCACAGGCGAGTCCCGCTGTGTTTCAGGTGTGTGTGGGGTTGTATCGTCACAGGCGAGTCCCGCTGTGTTTCAGGTGTGTGTGGGGTTGTATCGTCACAGGCGAGTCCCGCTGTGTTTCAGGTGTGTGTGTGGTTGTATCGTCACAGGCGAGTCCCGCTGTGTTTCAGGTGTGTGTGGGGTTGTATCGTCACAGGCGAGTCCCGCTGTGTTTCAGGTGTGTGTGTGGTTGTATCGTCACAGGCGAGTCCCGCTGTGTTTCAGGTGTGTGTGTGTGGGGTTGTATCGTCACAGGCGAGTCCCGCTGTGTTTCAGGTGTGTGTGGGGTTGTATCGTCACAGGCGAGTCCCGCTGTGTTTCAGGCGTGTGTGTGGGGCTGTATCGTCACAGGCGAGTCCCGCTGTGTTTCAGGTGTGTGTGGGGTTGTATCGTCACAGGGGAGTCCCGCTGTGTTTCAGGTGTGTGTGTGGTTGTAGGCGAGTCCCGCTGTGTTTCAGGTGTGTGTGTGGGGTTGTATCGTCACAGGCGAGTCCCGCTGTGTTTCAGGTGTGTGTGGGGTTGTATCGTCACAGGCGAGTCCCGCTGTGTTTCAGGTGTGTGTGGGGTTGTATCGTCACAGGCGAGTCCCGCTGTGTTTCAGGCGTGTGTGGGGTTGTATCGTCACAGGCGAGTCCCGCTGTGTTTCAGGTGTGTGTGTGGGGTTGTATCGTCACAGGCGAGTCCCGCTGTGTTTCAGGTGTGTGTGGGGTTGTATCGTCACAGGCGAGTCCCGCTGTGTTTCAGGTGTGTGTGTGGGGTTGTATCGTCACAGGCGAGTCCCGCTGTGTTTCAGGTGTGTGTGGGGTTGTATCGTCACAGGCGAGTCCCGCTGTGTTTCAGGTGTGTGTGGGGTTGTATCGTCACAGGCGAGTCCCGCTGTGTTTCAGGCGTGTGTGTGGTTGTATCGTCACAGGCGAGTCCCGCTGTGTTTCAGGTGTGTGTGTGGGGTTGTATCGTCACAGGCGAGTCCCGCTGTGTTTCAGGTGTGTGTGGGGTTGTATCGTCACAGGCGAGTCCCGCTGTGTTTCAGGTGTGTGTGGGGTTGTATCGTCACAGGCGAGTCCCGCTGTGTGTCAGGCGTGTGTGGAGTTGTATCGTCACAGGCGAGTCCCGCTGTGTGTCAGGCGTGTGTGGGGTTGTATCGTCACAGGCGAGTCCCGCTGTGTTTCAGGTGTGTGTGGGGTTGTATCGTCACAGGCGAGTCCCGCTGTGTGTCAGGCGTGTGTGGAGTTGTATCGTCACAGGCGAGTCCCGCTGTGTGTCAGGCGTGTGTGGAGTTGTATCGTCACAGGCGAGTCCCGCTGTGTTTCAGGTGTGTGTGGGGTTGTATCGTCACAGGCGAGTCCCGCTGTGTGTCAGGTGTGTGTGGGGTTGTATCGTCACAGGCGAGTCCCGCTGTGTTTCAGGCGTGTGTGTGTGGGGCTGTATCGTCACAGGCGAGTCCCGCTGTGTTTCAGGCGTGTGTGTGTGGGGCTGTATCGTCACAGGCGAGTCCCGCTGTGTTTCAGGTGTGTGTGGGGTTGTATCGTCACAGGCGAGTCCCGCTGTGTTTCAGGCGTGTGTGGAGCTGTATCGTCACAGGCGAGTCCCGCTGTGTTTCAGGTGTGTGTGGGGTTGTATCGTCACAGGCGAGTCCCGCTGTGTTTCAGGCGTGTGTGGGGTTGTATCGTCACAGGCGAGTCCCGCTGTGTTTCAGGCGTGTGTGGAGCTGTATCGTCACAGGCGAGTCCCGCTGTGTTTCAGGTGTGTGTGGAGCTGTATCGTCACAGGCGAGTCCCGCTGTGTTTCAGGTGTGTGTGGGGTTGTATCGTCACAGGCGAGTCCCGCTGTGTTTCAGGCGTGTGTGGAGCTGTATCGTCACAGGCGAGTCCAGCTGTGTTTCAGGCGTGTGTGTGTGTGGGGTTGTATCGTCACAGGCGAGTCCCGCTGTGTTTCAGGCGTGTGTGTGTGTGGAGCTGTATCGTCACAGGCGAGTCCCGCTGTGTTTCAGGCGTGTGTAACGCACCTTTGAGCTGTGTAATGACGTTGCTCAGGTAGTTCTTCAGCTTGGAGTCAGTAGTCAGGTAAAGGCCCATGTCGTACTGTGTAACGCGAGTGAAGGTTTCCGCTGGATAAATCCCTCGCTGGTACAAGATGCTGTTGATCCCGAAAGCTGCAGAAACACACAGACCAGCTTCCTTTATTTCCACACAATTACATGAGTAAATGCTTCTCATTGTCCAAATTCAGTCAGATCTGCAGCATTGGGGTGTTGTTTTAAATACACTGGTGTGTTTTTAACCCTTCAAAGCTGGGTTTATCATATTTGATGCACACATTTCTAACACAATCTCCTTCATGTCTTCCAGCGTCTGACTGACTTTAAGCAATTTAAAGTCTTTTATTATACAGTAATTGTTCAGCTAGTCTTTCTGCAGTGAATCTTTAAACACAAATTTATCAATACCTTCTCAAAGTATCAAATATGATAATCAGGCTTGTTTCTTCATCTGTCAATCATCATTGCATTATACGATCAGATTATAAAACGAAGGTTTTCTTCAAATGCGTGCTTTTAAGAAGTGAAGAGAGAGAGAGAGAGAGAGGACATACACTCATATTTTATTATTCCATTTATATAGAATTATCTACCCATTTCATATGGATTTAAAGGGTTTAAGGTCACAGCGAGAGGAAATTCACTTCTTAAAAGCACGTATTTGAGGTTAAAGCAGCAAAGGGAACAAGTTGAGCTTTTGAAAGACTTAAAATCCGAAAAATTCGATTTTAATCATATTTCCGTGACAAACACAATTAATAACACACACGATCTGAACGAATGAACCAATACTTACAGAAAAACTCGGCAACCAGTTCCGCGCTGCCCTTCAGCGTGATTCCCTTCAATGTCTTGGACATGTCGAATAGAGTTCAGATTTCGTTAGTTTCGTATGAATTCAATCCTCGCTTGATTTCTATTCTCTCAACCGCCGACCCGTTTGAATCTCGACGCTGCGTCTGACGTCAGCACGCAGGACACGTCACTATGACACGCTCACGCGTCCACGAATCAACGTTCAGAAAATAATTACCACATTCTGACTTCGATTAAAGTTTAGCAATAAAATGCTTTTAACCACGTCGTCGTTGTTGTGAGTCAATATTATCAACAATAACTAAAATAGATTATACTATATACATAGATGACTCATTAGTGTCTGTTTCTAAGTCTCCCGCCATATTGGAACGGTCAAATCCGGCACATGATCATAAAGTTGACTGCACTAGCATTACAGTACGCTAGCATTACGCCTCATTATTCACATACATGTATGAAACTGCAACAGACATTAGCAGATGATTTTCACAGCATTTAGTTTATCATAAATGTGATTATTCTGCAAATGTGTATTACTTATTGAGTTATACATGAAAACACAAATCTACACATTTGGGTTATCCCAATCCATCTGGAATTTCCAGTTTGGTGGATTTTACAGTCATGGGCTACACAATGTTGTGACATTTGTGAGCAATGAACAGCATTATGTTAATTGTTCCAACATGGCGGATGCATCAAATTTGAATCTCAAACACTTTTGAATTTAACCCTTTACAGCTTCACTGACTAATAGCCTAGGTTTAAAAATCCCATCAACCTCTGACAGAACTCTATTAAAACACTGGCTCAGAAGAAATCATGCCACATGTAGGAGCATGAAAGAAATGATAAATAAAAACAACACTAGCCAAATTTATGGAGTGGAGGATGTTATTGACAACGTTAAAGTTAAAATTGACAAGGTGGAGTCAAAGAGGCTTAGCACCTGGAGGCTTATTCACGTCGGTGGAATGTGAGATTTTATGGAGTCCCTGAATGTCAGAAGCTAAAGACAAACACCCTGCTGTCCTTTCATTGCCTGAGTGGACAACAAGCGCTCAGGAATCATCGTCTAATTCATCTCTCGTCTATAACGAAACACTGTCTGCCGAGCTACTGAGAAAAAGCAAGGCTGGAAACAAACAAGACTGTGTTGTGGTCGGAAGGGCCTTTAAGAGAAGGAGCATTTAAAACATGTATCTAGTTTATTATCACGCTTTAATTTGGCTTTCCTCTCCGTGGCTGTTTGGCCGCCTTCGATCTCTCAGCCCATTTACGGTTCTTCCCCAAGACATGTAAGACTTCAGTTTCTCAGGCTGAAAACAGAACCTTATACTCGCACTCACGACCAGTTGTAAGGTTAGTGATGACCAAAAGAATATTACAAAATCTTGTGCCAAATTTGATAGTGATTTGTATACTTTCAGAAAGCATTTTATTAGTTACTTTTACTAAAAAAATAGTTGTCATGGGAAGTAGAGCCAAACAAAGATACTTAACACAGAAAAGCAATGAAATAACATTTACTAAATCCCAGGAACCATAAAGCGACACTAGCATGTAACGCTAACTCAAGACAATGAACTGAGGAAAAACGAAGACTTAAATACACAGAGGAAGCTGATCACGGAACAGGTGGGAAACTAATCAGGGACTATGGCAACTAATGAACTACTTTTGGGTCCTTCCTTTTAGAAAACCTGACCATTTATTATTTACTATTTTTTATGTGATATTTTGTATTGTTCTGTATGCTTATACCAGTGTTCGTGTTCTCCGCAATAAAAAAATAAAAAATTATCTATGTATCAATAAGGGCCGACGAGACTCCCAGACCTTTCTGGAGAGTCTAGATTTGTTTCATATTATTTTATAAATATATTCATAAGGATTTTATATTTGGAACTGGTCCTTAACTTGCTTAAAGCTGTTCATGAGGCTATGGCTCTGACATATTACATTTTGAATTGTATTATTTATTTTAAATCAGATTTATGTGATTGGGTATGTTTGTATGGATCGGTATGAGAGATCAGTCTTTTAATAGCACCTGGAATACATTTGCATTCATGCATTTATCAGATGCTTTTATCCAAAGTAACTTGCATTGCATTCAAGAAACACATTGAAATTCTAATCAGTTCTTGCTTTCCCTGGGAATCAAACCCATGACATTGATGTTGCAAGCGCCATGCCCTACTGTATGAGCTGCAGGAATGGTTATGCAGGAAATAACCAGTTTTTCCATTGAGACACTGCTCATACTTCAAGCAAAAATCAAAGTGACGACATTTAGAAATCGAAGTCGAAGCGAAGTTTGTTTTCAGGAAAAATGTTACTCCAGCTGCTAAAAACACTTCTGAAATACAATTGGTCGGTAGTGATGATGTAATAGGTGGGTGTGGCTCAGAGGCTCCGCCTTCTTCCAGTTTTAAATTCATTAACCCTAACCCTAACAATGTTGTTTTTTATGCCAAGATCACAAGAAATGTATTTATGCCATTTGGATAAATGCCTCATAAAATTATTTTTTTAACAAAATAGTTGTACGGTCATGTCACACAACCTGTATATGTTGTCCTTCGCCTAATTTTGACAATTATGCATTCAAGCGAAGCTCTTGGCAATAGAAACAACACTGTAAACTGGCATTGCACAAGGCCTGTGGAATTGTGTCATATTTCTTGCAGCTTTTTACCACTTAGCAACGGATGTTTATCCATATACTGCTGTGCAACGCTGAAATACGACTCTATACATCTGTCACGTCATCTGCTTGCTTCCTGTCTCCACTATCCACAGATGTGCAGCTGCATTTTCATGCATGACAAGTTCCAGAGCGTCTACTGTTGCCTCTGGATCTTGAGTTCAGTAATGACTACTAATACTCTTTAATGAAGCATAGACTCCGATTAGAACTAGGCTAGGACTGAAAAAATGGTTGAAACCTGAAAGAGCAAGTCAGTCTGGCTCTATATTTGTCTAATGCAAGGACATACCCACATCTGAATACTCATACGCACACCAAATACACAAATTCACTAATAAAATCATGATTAAATTGAGAGTAAGTATCCTCATGCTCAAGTCTCCTGCTATGGAAGGCAACAGACAAAAGAAAACCCTTTTTTCCCTCATGCACAATTGTTTCTCTCCATTTACATTTTCTGTACGCCACTTATTTAAATTTTCAATTGCTACATGTAGATTGCTCAGAATCTGTATATATGGAAAGGGAATGCATTTAATTTCTTATTAATAAAAGAAAAAGAGCACATTGGTTTGTCAAGTTGCTCCTCTAAATAGCAGGTAAGAATCTGAGTTACGCAACAAATCACCTGGCCGACAGTCTGAGATTTTACATCCACAAAGAATCAAAACAGATCTTTTAAAACGAGCTGAAAGACGGCGACTGTACGACTACATAGCGCTCATTCATCTGATCTCAGAGCCGTAGACGCGAGGCCTAGTGATTACAGGTAACGCCACGAGCCACAGTTCTGCTGTTATAAATGCTGAGCTTTCTTTTTGCATCTTGTAAAAGCAAGGGAAGCTCACTGGGCCGCTTTTGACATTTGCCACGTGCCGGAGCGGAAAGCAACTCGAACACATGCCTCTTGAGACCTGTCTGTTTCTTCTACCACATATTCGAGATATAGCAATGTACTTCTACCCACTAACATCGAACAATCCTCCAGTTCTGCTGCCTCTGTTTACAAGGCATTCTTGATTCTCTTAAAACCTATAAATTCACATAGTTTGAGCTAGCAGCTTTTTAAAGAGGCACAACAGGGTCTCTGTGTGGCTGTAGGGGGAAAGGGGAGGGAGGAGAAAATGGATTCCTCGCTCAGAGGATTTGCTGCAGTTTGAGCAGCACAGTAAGAACTGGATTTGTCCACTGGGACAGTAATGCCCACATGGGATGCAAGGGGAGTTATGGTACTTGGGTTCTCCATATATTGGGCTTTTCTGGTCACCAAGCACCTGGCAGTTATGCTTATATTGATTCTGCTGCTGCTGTTATTCCTGCTGATTATGATGATTGATGCTTATTATGCTGATTTTTCTGATGCTGCTGCTGATTATGATAATTTATGCTGATTATGATGATTGATGCTGCTGCTGATTATGATGATTGATGCTGCTGCTGATTATGATGATTGATGCTGCTGCTAATTATGATTATTGCTGCTGCTGATTATGATGATTGATGCTGCTGCTGATTATGATTATTGCTGCTGCTGATTATGATGATTGATGCTGCTGATTATGATGATTGATGCTTCTGATTATGATGATTGATGCTTCTGATTATGATGATTGATGCTGCTGCTAATTATGATTATTGCTGCTGCTGATTATGATGATTGATGCTGCTGCTGATTATGATGATTGATGCTGCTGCTAATTATGATTATTGCTGCTGCTGATTATGATGATTGATGCTGCTGCTGATTATGATTATTGCTGCTGCTGATTATGATGATTGATGCTGCTGATTATGATGATTGATGCTTCTGATTATGATGATTGATGCTTCTGATTATGATGATTGATGCTGCTGCTGATTATGATGATTGATGCTGCTGATTATGATGATTGATGCTGCTGATTATGATGATTGATGCTGCTGCTGATTATGATTATTGCTGCTGCTGATTATGATGATTGATGCTTCTGATTATGATGATTGATGCTTCTGATTATGATGATTGATGCTTCTGATTATGATGATTGATGCTGCTGCTGATTATGATGATTGATGCTGCTGATTATGATGATTGATGCTTCTGATTATGATGATTGATGCTGCTGATTATGATGATTGATGCTGCTGATTATGATGATTGATGCTTCTGATTATGATGATTGATGCTTCTGATTATGATGATTGATGCTGCTGATTATGATGATTGATGCTGCTGATTATGATGATTGATGCTGCTGATTATGATGATTGATGCTGCTGATTATGATGATTGATGCTGCTGATTATGATGATTGATGCTTCTGATTATGATGATTGATGCTGCTGATTATGATGATTGATGCTTCTGCTGATGATGATGATTGATGCTGCTGCTGATGATGATGATTGATGCTGCTGCTGATGATGATGATTGATGCTGCTGCTGCTGATGATGATTGATGCTGCTGCTGATTATGATGATTGATGCTGCTGCTGATTATGATGATTGATGCTGCTGCTGATGATGATGATTGATGCTGCTGCTGATTATGATGATTGATGCTGCTGATTATGATGATTGATGCTGCTGATTATGATGATTGATGCTGCTGCTGATTATGATGATTGATGCTGCTGATTATGATGATTGATGCTTCTGATTATGATGATTGATGCTGCTGCTGATGATGATGATTGATGCTGCTGCTGATGATGATTATTGCTGCTGCTGATTATGATGATTGATGCTGCTGCTGATTATGATTATTGCTGCTGCTGATTATGATGATTGATGCTGCTGATTATGATGATTGATGCTGCTGATGATGATGATTGATGCTGCTGATGATGATGATTGATGCTGCTGCTGATTATGATGATTGATGCTGCTGCTGATTATGATGATTGATGCTGCTGCTGATTATGATGATTGATGCTGCTGATTATGATGATTGATGCTGCTGATTATGATTATTGCTGCTTCTGATTATGATGATTGATGCTGCTGCTGATTATGATGATTGATGCTGCTGATTATGATGATTGATGCTGCTGATTATGATGATTGATGCTGCTGCTGATTATGATTATTGCTGCTGCTGATTATGATGATTGATGCTGCTGATTATGATGATTGATGCTGCTGCTGATTATGATGATTGATGCTGCTGATTATGATTATTGCTGCTGCTGATTATGATGATTGATGCTGCTGCTGATTATGATGATTGATGCTGCTGATTATGATGATTGATGCTGCTGCTGATTATGATGATTGATGCTGCTGATTATGATTATTGCTGCTGCTGATTATGATTATTGCTGCTGCTGATTATGATGATTGATGCTGCTGCTGATTATGATTATTGCTGCTGCTGATTATGATGATTGATGCTGCTGCTGATTATGATTATTGCTGCTGCTGATTATGATGATTGATGCTGCTGCTGATTATGATTATTGCTGCTTCTGATTATGATGATTGATGCTGCTGCTGATTATGATTATTGCTGCTGCTGATTATGATGATTGATGCTGCTGATTATGATGATTGATGCTTCTGATTATGATGATTGATGCTGCTGCTGATTATGATTATTGCTGCTGATGATTATGATGATTGATGCTGCTGCTGATTATGATTATTGCTGCTGCTGATTATGATGATTGATGCTTCTGATTATGATGATTGATGCTGCTGATTATGATGATTGATGCTGCTGATTATGAAGATTGATGCTGATTATGATAATTTGTACTGCTGCTTCTGCTGATGATTTTGTTTATTTATGTTGCTGATTATGATGATTTTTCTGCTGCTGCTGATGATTTTTATGATGCTGTTGCTGATTATGATGATTTTCTGATGCTAATTATTACTGCTGTTGGTTATTGCTGCTGTTTCTGCTGCTGTTGATTATTACTGCTGTTTCGGTTTCTGCTGCTACAGACCAAATACGGGACTTGCTACTATGAATACATACACAACTGCTGTGAGCAAGTAAGACTCAGTGGGCATCTGAATACAAAAATCTATATTTTTTCTCATATAGTGTGTCAAAGTCGATAGCAGCCAACGCCACATGACACTTTACCGTGTGAAGAAAGAAAGCTGATCAATAGCAGCACATATTATAGGACAAAAGATCAGAAAAGACACGGTGAGTGCTGTACACCTTTTACCACAAATGCCAAAGTTTTACAAGGCTATATTATTATTAATTTGTTTGTTGCTGCCTGTGATCAGCTGAATTTCCTGTGGATGTTTAGAAAAGTGCTGTCTAGGGGACTAAAATGAAGTAAAATAACTCCTGGTGCCAGCATTGCCAATTTGACAGCTTTTCCGGGAAAATTGGGAGGGTTGATTTCTTTCCACAGGTTGATATCCAGCCCAGGAACGAATAATAGCAGGAAAAACAGCAGAGAATTTGGCCCCCCATACCGAGAACATTGCATTGTGATTTATGCGTGGCAGTTAGTGGGCACACCTGGCAACCCTGCATGCTGAAAGCAGCTGTTGGATAACATGTCAGATGGACTGTATACTGTTGCCTCTGAGAGAGTGTGAAAGGATAAACGTCACATCACATACCTCTGAACCTCCTGGAGCCTGTCAGTGTTTCAAGGTTCAGCGACTGTAAGAAATGCACAAACACACAACATTAAAGCACCTTAAAACAGTCAAAACAACTAAATGCACACATGCAAATACGACTGCCGTCATGTCAAGAGGACTAACAGTCTTGCAGCCTAAACAAGAAATAAAATTATATGCATAAATATAATCTGTCTTAAAATTTTTCTTATTCTTTTATTCTGTTAATATGAATGTCATTCTCTGTTAACTGACTGTTACTATAAATATTCAGTAACTAGATTGTATTTTCTCGTCCTACACAACATCTTAGAAAGTCCTTTTTCATATTTGCCATTTGTTTACTCACTTGAGGTTATTAGGATATTTCACTGTAAACATTATTTGGGATAATATGTGCTGTGAAAAGTATAGTTTAAGGTCAAGCTCTTTTACTGTTTTTTTTTACTCTTTTACTGTTTTTTTTACAAGCTTTTTTACTGTTTTTGTTTCTCTTTACTGATAAGAAATGAAAAGAATGCACTATGGTTTTGCAAAGCAAAAAATGCTTCTAAACTTCTGTCTGAAACAAACACTTTTCCTTTGTTAAAGATAAGATCATCTCTTTCCTGCTCTAGCATGTTGCAGTGCTATTCATTCAGAGCATAAGAAAAATGATTATAGTTCTGATAATCTTATCTAAAATCACGCTGAAGTTTTACCAACGACAGGAATTGGGCGTCATCTTCCTCTATTCAAATGTGCAAATGTGCACTTTTAGCTCTTCCAGAATAGGCCGAAAAATTGGGATTTGACCAAATGAAAAACAGTTTGGATTACGTATGTGAACTCTCTGCCCAAATCCCTAAAAAAACACAATGTTCCCACGATAAAAACCTTACAGTACTGCAATAATCCACTTGTTAAGTCATGAAACAAAAACTGTCCGATTAGCTTTAAATTATTAAGTCAGAGGAACTTATCAATCATCAAAGAATCATATAGCAACACAATAAACCTTTTAAGCCAAAAAGTAAATTAGAGTCACCTCACCCTCACAAACATGTCCACAGATACACTCTTACATCATGCAACAAAATAAAAAACACCCCATTATAATCATTGATACTGTCTTCTCTGGATGAAATGAACTGATACCTCCGTCTATTTCAGATATTCTCTCTCTTACTCTATTTCCGACAACAGTACAAATGAATCTAGACCTTTATGTGTGGCAGGTGTAATGGCACATTCATCAAAAAACCACAAAGCAGATTCCATCAATGAGCTGCATGCCTGCCGTCAGTCAAATATGACAACAAAAGGGTCTGTTTTACGGTGTGTTGTGTCCAGGCATGTTGAACATGTCTAATGTGACTGTCAGGCATTAGTTTTGCTCAGCTTTGAGAGTCAATGAAAAGTACACCGTACGAAGCATCTTATTTTACCGCATGGACATGTGCTTTAGAACAATAAACCCATTCAGATTCATCCGTTTCTTTCAAGGCAAGCCAAGGGGAATCAGAGTCCTTCCTGAGGATGCATTAGCTTTCATGACTAATGCTGTCTTTTCATTGTTCGTTTAAGCATTTGGAAAATGACACATCATAACATCTGACTTTATTTGTGTTTTTGGTAATAAAGCATTGAGGCAGAAATGATGCAACACATAAACGCAGCTGGAAGTGTGAAAGGCAGGACATACTGTACATAAAACTTAATATTAAATTATGAATGACCATAAGAATCAGAAAGACTGTAAAGAACCTGCTTATTTCTTAGCGGTTTGGGGAGAAAAACACTATAAACCCAACGTATGTATTACATACAAGAGGTTACTAAACGCCAATCCCAGATCTCTTGCGTCTGTGGGAGGGAGTCCATACAGCGTGTTTTGGGAAGTCCCATTCATTTCAGTGAATCGGTTCGTTTGAACTCCTTAAAAACCGATTCACTGATTCACAGTCTTCGGCACTTACAAGTGTTCTCAAACGTTTTCACGGGGTATTTAACGTGTGTTTTTGTTCTTTTATTTTATTTCATTTTTAAATAAAATGAAAACTTTTAGTTACATACTAATGTGTATCTCAGATTTTATTATTATTTTGCATTAGCTGAATCTAAATGTTTACTAGTATTGGGGATAGACAGCCGACACTTTTACTCTTAAATTCACATTGGTGGTAGGCTGACGTGTTCCTTCCAAAATATAGTCTTGATTTTTCAGTCTCGAAGTTATGCCGAAGGAGCTGGTTATTTGCGAATCGGTTCATTTGAATCTCGAGTCGATTCAGCAGTATGATTCACTCACGAGTGTGGCGCTGAGAGTAACTTAAGCGAAAGATGAGACAGTTCGCTTCTGTCTTTCAGGACAGACTGCTCGACTTTACATGTGCAGGTTTTAGGAAAATGAAGTAAATTTTAATTTCCAATGTCATCCCTGTTATCCCTCTCGTAACATGACATGCAGCGGTGTGATTTTGCGCTGTGAAAAGGGTAAAATAGTGGCATCATCTGTTCTGATTTTCATCTTAAACAGTCTACATGCAGAAACGGATGGGTTTAGGTGCAATGCACGGAGGAATGGGAAGAAAAACGATTCTTTTGACTCTTTTGACTACTTTTAGTGGCTTTGTCAACTCAACATACGGAACATGGAAGAGCAGTTTTCATTCGAATCGCGTGAACAATGTGGGACAGTCTTCCTCTCAGCCTCACATCATCTTCATCATGGTCGATGACCAAGGGTTTCGAGATGTGGGATATCATGGGTCGGAGATAAAGACTCCAGCGCTGGACAGACTCGCGGCTCGTGGAGTTAAACTGGAGAATTACTATGTTCAGCCTCTGTGCAGCCCGTCCCGGAGCCAGCTGATGACCGGCCGGTGAGACATGCACTGATGGAGAGATGGAGAGAGAGAGAGAACGGAGAGATGGAGAGGCAGAGTTGCGGGATATAAAGCTAGATTTGTGAGATATTGAGCCAGAGCTGTGAGATATTAAGTCAGAGTTGTGAGATATTAAGCCAGAGTTGCGAGTTATAAAGTCAGAGTTGTGAAATATAAAGTCAGAGTTTTGAGTTATAAAGCCAGAGTTGCAAGATATAAAGCTAGATTTGTGAGATATTGAGCCAGAGTTTTAAGATAAAAGCCAGAATTGTGAGATATGAAGTCAGTGTTGCGAGTTATAAAGTCAGAGTTGTGAGATATAAAGTCAGAGTTGTGAGATATAAAGTTAGAGTTGTGAGATATAAAGAAATTTGTTAGAATTGTGAGATATAAAGTAAGTGTTGTGAGTTATAAAGTCAGAGTTGTGAGATATTAACCCAGAGTTGCGAAATATAAACCCAGAGTTGTGAGATATTAATAGAGTTT
>JAWRVZ010000110.1:0-92500 GCA_037043235.1 Rhodeus uyekii
TGATAATAGAAGATTTCAAAGAAAACTTGATTTATGCTAAAGACAGCATTGAACGCGCACTGCAGAGCATGCCTCCATTCATTGTTCCATGTGAAACAATACAGAATCCAATATTTAAAATTATTTTACACAATGTTGAAGGGCTCATTCCTCATATTACAGATATACGCCAAGACAATAGGTATTTTGAAGCAGATATGATATGTGTAACAGAGACATGGCTCAAACCAAATTATTTTGAAAATGATATCAGTCTTGCTGGATACAATTTCCATGACAAACCACGAAGTGCTGCATATGATTCAAGTCATGATGTTTTTGCTAAACTAAAAGAGGATAATCATGGTGGAGTTGGTATATATCACAGAGAGAAAGTAAGAGTTGTTTTAGTTGATTTACCATGCATTAACATTGAATGTCTAGTATACAGTGTTGAAAATGTTCACACTACTTTGGCAGTCATATACAGGCCACCGTCATACAGCATTCCATTGTTTCGACAGAAGTTGATCATCTTAATTCATCAAATGAACTGCTTACCAGGTGGGAAAATAATTCTAGGGGATTTCAATGAAAACATTTTCAATACATCAACTATTCATGATTTTATGCAGCCTTTTGGTTTCAAACAAATTGTTCATAATGCAACAACAGAAAACGGCACATTAATTGATCATGTATATGTGAAAGATATTGACTTGGATAAACTAAAGATTGATATCATGCCTACGTACTTCAGCTGTCATGAATGCATTGTACTAAAGTGGTTATTATAATGCTTTATCCATTCTGATGGGGGGGGGGGGCTCTGTGGGAATGCATGTTGCTTTCTTTTCTTTCTACATTAGTTATTGGGATTATTTAGTTATTTTTATTGTACTAGTTTTTGTTTTCATTCATTCATTCATTGTCTGTTTCCTTTTTTTAATGTATTTTCCTGTTAAAAATGTCCATGCAATATGCTTTTACAAATCCCATTTACAATGAACTGATGTAAAAAAGTGATGTAAAAAAGGAAAACAGTAAAAACAAGACATAAAAGGATAATGGAAGGCGAAAGACAAACTTCCACAAAGTTTTCCCTATCTTTGCTTCTGCATTCTCATCACATTCCAAGATTTCAAAAAGGTAAGATGATTTTCTAAGCTTCTCCTAAAATTTTCTTATCTTCTTAGATGTTCTTCTAATTTCATCATAACTTTTATTATATTCATAAAATATGACAATATTTCCACAGTGTTTTCTAAAGATATTTTGTTTGAATATAAAACGTTGTGCTTAAAGTGACCATTTACTGACTGGATCATCCATTTTTGTAATTATCTATTTTACACAAACAATTTTTTCTAATCAGAGCCTCACTTTCTACAGACACAACAAATGCCTTATGCTGCTTTGCTGACCACATCATCTTCATTATTTGGACACCAACTCAACTCAACTAGTACTCAACTCCATGCCCAGCTCACATTTCCCTTTTGAGTGCACATCAAGAGAGGATAGTTTGACGGCACAGAACATCTCTGACTATGGCACCACCAGCACCATCCTGCACTGCTGGCTCAAGGCAAGTATGGTTCAAGGATTGATTCTCATTTTCAAAGACCACCTCTACAGTGTGACTGTTCTTTTAAATGTTTTTTTTTTTTTCATTGTATACAATGGAAGTTTTTATTTATTATGTGACATGTTTTAACACATCTATTAGCTTGAAGACTTTACTACTTTAAAATAAGTAGAGACTTGAAAACAACTGAATGAAATCATTAATTAAACCACTTCAGACCTGAATTAGGTTTCAGGTTTCTGAAAAATATTTAATTAAATACCCCAACTCATTAGGCATCTATTAATGAGTTCAATTTTTTTTTAAATTCACAACTCCTTCATAGAATTTTTTTTTTTATCCATTGCAATGAACATCAGGTCTAAACAGTTGTAAACATCAGGTTGATATAAACTAAAATGAAAAAAATATAATAAACATAATTTTTTTTAATCTATACTTTAAACTTCTTCTCAAGGTCAAAAACTTATAACATTTCAAGGTTTTTGTTTTACAAATTGCACATTTAACAAAATAAACCTTTAATAGAAAAAACATTAGTGAGTCAGTGCAGTCACTTTACACACACACATTACCTTTGTGTATTTTTCAAGGTATTCCCGAGTGGCACAGAGCAGTAGTGCACCTTGCACTGATCACATAATTGTATTTTCTGCATATGACATTTTTTCTAAAATGTATTATTACTGTGACAACGGTTTTATTTATCTCATATGAGAACATTACATTTTTGCCTCTTGACACAATGATAGTCAATTCCTTCAATATTAGAGCTGTTGACCACTTTTAGACAGAGTGTTCACCCCATCTTGTGGCGATATCACAACATTACACCCGTCAGTGAGATTTTTTTTAAATGTATCTAAAATATAACATTTCAGTGATAACTTTTAGATCTGAAACCCCAGATCCTGAAAGCAAAATGACTCAGGTAAAAAATATATTCAAATTTTATGAACAAAATAAGTGCATTTATGTACAATACTGTCTGTATCATCATGTGGGGATTAAATTTGACCCTACTGGCCAATAAGCAAATAACAGCAACAGCAAATAACATTATGATACCACATAAGGACATCTTTTTCTGCAAAAACTACTTCTTGTAAAAAAAAAAATTTGGGGGGGTGGGGGGTGGTATTGTACTTGTATGTCCTACATATCCCAAATAGCAAGAACAATTATAAAATGCACATTAATGCACATTTCCACAAACTTGTGGGACTCAAAAGGATATATAATAAATTTCAATCAGCATGTCTGAACATGTGCATTGAGTAGCAGTCATTGGAACCCAATGTCCATTGCAATGGACAGACATTTTTGAAAAAATCCTGAGAAAAAAACTTGCTGGTCTAGAATTGATTTTTTACTTTAATTAGTAAGTTAAATCTCTCTATTTTACATACCAACTGTGAAATACTGGCAAACATATCAAAAATTGCAAATATAACTGTAGAAAATGCTGCTTACTTCTGTACATACCAGGATGACAAGGGTCCAATCTCGTGGAGTGCATGCTTTAAACAAGGAAAAATGCTCAAAAAGTTCACAAAACGGGGCGTGAAATGTAATGTCCATTGTAATGGACGCCAGGTCCGAATGAGGTATTTCTTTACAATTATTGTATGTGCTTTTTTCTCTCATGTAAAAATTGTCTTCTTGTATCACTTTACTGTTTTAGCTTTGTATAATATTTGGTTTGCTTTCTCACTGGATTGACAACATTTCCTAATCAGAATCTCTTTTTCTACAGGCACAATAAATGCCTTATGCTGCTTTGCTGACCACATCATCTTCATTATTTGGACACCAACAAAGCTCAACTAGTACTCAACTCCATGCCCAGCTCACCTTTCCATTTTGAGTGCACATCAAGAGAGGATAGTTTGACTGCACAGAACATTGTTCTGATCATGAACCTACCAGCACCATCCTGCACTGCTGGCTCAAGGAACATTTGTTTCCTGGATTTGCTCTTGCCAAAAGACTCTGTATTCCTCTGTACTTGCACATTTTTGTTTCACTATTTTATTCAGTTTTTTATGTAATATTTTACTTATTTTGAATACGTGTTGACATGACGACTTTGCTACTATAATCTATGAGAATTTCAAGAATTTAAAAATTGAATGAATGAATGAATGATTTAATACATTTTTATGTACAATTATTGAATATGTTTAAAAAGTTTCTTCATATACCGCTTATTTTTTGTTTCATTTAATTTTTTATTTAATTCTCAACATTTCTAACTCTTATTTACACAAAGAACTCAAATCTAATGCATGAAATAGTTTGTATTGATATCTTATGTGACCCAGTTTAGGATAATATAATTTTTTAATGCTGTTTAAATAAAAAACTACATCATTTATCGCTCCATACTTTCATTTGACCTCATTACGCAGCAATCATCCTTCTTTTGAGTCTTGTATAAGCTGTATTTATTTTGTTTCCTTGTGTGCTTGCTTTTGTCAAAAAAAATCTTTCTGTATATTTTGTATCCACATATATTAAAAGAAAAACAAATAAAAAAATTGGAATAAGAAGATTTCCTGTGGTTCCCTCTTGTGGACAAAATTAATATTACAGCCATCATCTTTCAGTTGTTAAAGATCTGTTCAGTATGAGATCTATCAAATTATATTAATATTGTGTGGATGTGTGAAACAACCTGATTAGAGAGTCTTAAAACTAAAACAAAAATAAAAAGATACATAGTTATTAAATATGAGAAGATGTATCAAATGATATTAATATTGTGTGGATGTCTTTAACACCAAATGCAATTTCATCTGAACTGTTATGTCAGTCTATGTCAATCTGACTTGTTCTCCAAATAAACAGTTTTATGAAATTTCTAGTTTGTCTAAACTATATATATAGACATGTTTTAAATTTGTTCAGTATGAGAAGATCTTTCAAATGATATTAATATTTTATTGATGTGTTTAACACCACGTTATCTGAACTGTTCTGTCGGTTTATGTCAGCCTATGTCAATCTGACTTGTTCTCCACATAAAAAGATTTTCTAGCCTGATGGTGCCTCTTGTAGACAAAAGTAGTATTACAGCTTTTCTAAGATTTTAAAATGTAGATCGTTTGTAATTTATTGTGAGCCCTATGAGCATCAGAAATACATGAGACCTGACACATTTCTTCAAAATGACTTGTTCTTAACATGTTCACAGATCTGTGACGTTTCTCTTGAGGACAAAACTAGTATTACAGCTTTTCAAAGATTTTAAAATATGGAAAGTTTATAATTTATTGTGAGCCGTACGAGCATCAGAAATACATGAAACCTCACAAGTTTCTTCAAAATGACTTGTTCTTAACATTTACACAGTTTTGTGAAGTTTATTGTTTTTGGACAAGATATATAGACATTTTAATCACAATAGGACAAATCAGAAATATATGAAAAATTGTATCTGCTGAATGGTTTAACTAATCGAAAATCCTTTGACAACTTTTTGCCTTGAGTGTCCCTAGATGATGCGTGTGAATTTTCAAGCCAGTGAGATTGACGGCCTATGACGAGTTCGAAAAATTTGAAATTTCAAAAATCTCCAATATTTCGCAAACAATTTGATTGACAGCAGTGGTTCTTGAGGCAAAGTTGTTCAGTATGAGGAGATCTATCAGATGATATCAATATTTTGTGGATGCGTGAAACACCACGTGAGTAGAGATGCAAAAAACTCTTTAGCGCCAACTAGTGACCGATTTTCTTCAAAATTCTGACAGACCACTAGGGCCATGAGTCAAACACGCCCATCGAGTTTCGTTCCGATCGACCTTCGTTAAGCTAGTCTAATTGATGCTCAAAGTTCATTGGCCGATGACGGTCATGTTTTTTGAGATACACCAATGTCCTCATAGACCATCATGGACCCTTGCACAAAGACCGTGCATGACAAGTCTCAGGTCAATCGGACTAACATGTGACCCTGTACAGGTGATTGAGTGTTTTTTTCGCAATATAGCGCCACCAAGTGGTCAATCATCGCAGTTTTTTTGGAGTGACCACAAATTGAGCTTATACATGACTATGTGAAGTTTGGTGAGATTATCTCTTTGCGTTCCAGAGCTATTACAATTTTAGCAAAAGTATCTCAGCCTTATCCGAACGTTTTATTGTCTTGTTGCAAGTGTGAATCACCGATCAAAATTCTTTTGACAACTTTTGGTCATGAGAGTCTCTAGATGATGTGTGTGAAATTTTGCGTGATTTGGACAAACGCTCTATGAGGAGTTCGAAAACTTTTTTTTTCAGAAAATTCAAAATGGCGGAAAATTTTTATAGGCGGAAATGAAATCGGAGATATACATTTTTTAAGTTTTGAGCCAAGGATTCCAGAGATATAAGACACTTGAGTGTACGACAAACGGTTTACGAGTTATGAACATGTACGCGTTTGTAGTCGCTGTAGCGCCACCTATAGCCCGATTTGCGTCATATTTTGATACGTTCTCCCCAAATTGAGACCTACCATCTGACAAAGTTTCAAGTCTCTAGACCTTACGGTTTGGTCTGCACGAGACGCATTACGGCAGAAGAATAATAATAATAATAATAATAATAATAAAAATCCTAACAATTACAATAGGTTTTCAACGCTTCGCGTTTGAACCCCTAAAAACACCATAAAAACATCAAACCTGTAGATAAACAACTTAATCTAAATATTTCAAAGTGAAATGATAGCTAGGAGCAACTCAAAATTTAAGTCATCATTCATAGAAAATCTTCCTTTCTGCAATAACTCTCCAATTTGCATGATTTATAATGTGCATCATCAAAAGTACCACATCACTAGACATATGAGATCCAATAATGTTTGGCATCACTGATGTCAGAGCTGCTGTGACACATCCTGTTGTGCCATACTTAAATAACATGACAGCATGAGCAAAGGATGACAGAATTATGCTTTAGGAATAGGCAAGAAATAATAGCCATTAAAACTCTTTTACTCAATGCATTCTCACTAACAGATATACATTTGTCAGGTTATTAAATATAATTTGCCTGTGGAAATATATATTGGTGTGGGCTGTAAGCATATTTGAGCAAATCATTACATATCATATCTCTGCTAATGTTTTAAGGAAATGTGATAATGTCATGTTAACATTTATTAGCAATCTGCTTTCTTAATAATAATTGTGTATTCTTATATTCTGTTCATAAATATCTGGACAGTATAGCACTTCTAATCCAAATTGAGAGATATGACATTTGATTTAATTAGTTGTAAGTGTTTTTCTTATATTTAAACCTAAATTTATGTTGCAGACCCGCAATGAGTAGCTGAATGTATGTATAAATAGTTATAATGTTATAAACTATATACTCCATTGCCCAAAAGAGACACACGCAGGTGGTGCAACAGGAGGCTTGCCTCCCCTGAGACCACTGGATTTCAACAGACTCCTCAAATTGTGCGATGAGTTACATGGGGGGGTAATGAGAATAAATGGAGGAAAGTCATGTGAGAGAAGGCAATGCCTCCATTGCCCTATGACTGGTTCACATGATAAATCCCACCTCTTGATTCTTCGTGTGCATTCTCAAATCGGCTATGTTGATGAGAAGACGAATCAAAACCTAAGTACACAACACAGCAACTTAAATATCACTGCTTTATGTCATGTAAAAATCAAACTTGAAATGGCATGAAAACATGATGACTGTGGGGTTAGTGAGCAATCAGCCTGTGGAAAGTACTGCGATCTTCGTGTCTGACCAGTGTGTACAAGCTTGATGAATGCTGAAAATAAGTCAAAAAGAAAAGCTAAACATTAGTTTAAAATATATTGTTGAAATTGTTTTACACTCTTGGGGTAATTTTGGTCGGCTGGCCACTCTTTTGAAGGTTCACCGTTGTTCCATGTTTTCACCATTTGTGGATAATGGCTCTCACTGTGGGCAAACACTTTTTGAAACAAGGCCATGTAGGTTTGTCGCTTTTTTCACTTAATGATAGCAACCTTCATTTAAAAACTACATTTTGTATTTAACTGTGTTGTCTTAGACTAATATTTAAATTTGTTTGATGATCTGACACAAATATATAAATATATATTGGTAACACAATTATGTCTGCTACTTAAAGGAATATGTCACCCAAAAATGAAAAAAATCCCATAATTTACACACCCTTCTAAGGTCATCCTAGTTGTACAAACCTTGCTTTCGCTTCCACTTCTATATCCAGTCAAGTGCCTATGGAAGGGTGACCTCTGACCCTTCTCTTATATCAAAACCTTTCAATGTTTTTCTTTAAAACATCTGGTTTTACACTTCTAATTCATGATCAGCACTTTGTTTTGCTCTATCCTCTGTGCCTCCATGTCAATTCTTACCTAAGCTAACGCAACGCCTACATTATACGACGGGTCAGAGGTCACTCCTCCACCAGAACATGACTCTTTTGTGAACATTTATGAGTTTATAAAGTTTAGAATATGGAGATATATATACTTTGTACTTGGCATCATAGATGCGGGGATGTTATCATTGTGATGAAATTATATATTGAGTTATAATTTTGCCATTAAGACATGTTTGGGTGTGACTCTATATAATTCTAAATCATTTTTTATTTACACTATTTAGGCACATAACCCAACCCCACTCCTAAACCTACCTATGTACTATTATAAAATATAAAACACTACAGGTAACACTACACTACAGAAGATATGACTACAGGAAAAATTTATTTAAAAACTACACATATTCCAAATGTTCAGAGTGAATGATTTGTGTGAAGAAAATACCTAAAAGTGATAATAGTGTGTGTACATTTTCAAAAATTGCTGTCTAAAGAAGCATTTCATCAGCTTTGATTGTGAAATAGCATTGGCTCTAATGTGTCTCGAGACTGAGTTATGCTAAAGAGTTGGGTGTATCTTTTGAATGAAATATGAATGAATGCATTCATGGAGCGCTATCATTTTCAGCTAAATAAAATCCTCTCTGTTCTTCACAAAGATGGAGGCTTCAGAACACTTGAAATGCAACAGGAGTTATTTTTAATACTTTTATTTGTCAGTTTTTGCAATAAATTTAACAGGCAAATGAAAGTACAGTCATAGATGTGTTTATATAGCTGAAAAGTAGGTTGGTTTTTTGTAGGAGTGGGGTTAGTTGTTCCAAAATGTAAAACAACAAATATTTATAAAAATGATGCTAAACTGTGTTAAAAAGCGGGGATCTGATCAAGCATCAATATGTGACGAGTTGGGACTGAGAACGTGATGACATGGGGTAAAAGACACAAAGTATTGATTGAGCAAATAATTTAGTTAAAACAATGTTTTTAACAATATTTGGTCAATTTTATTTAAAATACTTTAAATATTTTTTCATATATTTTTTTTTAAATGAAAGATTCTGAAAGCATTTACCGTAAGTAGATCCCATAATGATTTAAAATAGACTTACAGTAGTAACAATAAATTATATGATATGTACCCCTGTCATCTTTTTAAGACTGCACCAACTAGCTTAATATTTTTCATTATTGGTTCCTTTTTCTCTCGTTTTAGGACAATTCTGGAGAAAATGGGTCTCCTGTAGGTCACGTAAAAAAAGAAGATTAAGATTAATAATAGATTAATAGACAAATCTTTGCTTAATTGTATTGTACTGTTGTTGTTGGCATGGTTTATTCACTTATTTACAGGTGTTGGAGTGAGTAGGAAACCAATTGTTTAAACTTTGCCATGGTGTGTCCTCATGGATGAGGTGTTGGACCCATTGGTATGTGTCTATACCAATAAAAAACATTTTTTTCCATTGTTACGGATCTGGAACGGATTATGCTCGTATCTAGAGGTATTATTGTATTTATAACATGCTTACATCTTTCCCACACAGTTTAAAAACTGTTTTTCTTTATTCATGAAAAATCTTTGGGAAGTTTTTGAGAAATTTTAGGAAGGGGGGTTGTGAGAAGGGGATTGTAACAAGTTTCCAAAAGCAGACAAATGATTTTTTGGAGTGAGAAAACTAAAACCATCAAACGACTTAGCTCATACTCTTTGTTGTAATTATTTTAAGTTCATATAGCAATACACGCGTCCGTCTACTGCAGGGGTCTCCAACGTGGTGCCCGCGGGCACCAGGTCGCCCCCAAGGACCACATGAGTCGCCCGCGGGCCTGTCCTAAAAATAGCTCAACATAGCGCTACTTACCAGTGAGCTGCATCTGTTCCCTTTCGAGGGCGGGAACGAGACGGTGCAGCGAAAAGATGCATTGGGAACCTCCCCTTCACGTAAATTTCTGAAACCTTATAGGATAACGCCAGTTGACAACTGGCCAATTGTCGCGCGATGCGCTCTGGCTGTCAGACAGTATAAATAGCATAAGCGCGGCAATTGCGTCAGATTATTTCCTTCACACGGACTTATGAACAGTTATGGAATCAACAGGAACTAAATGTAAGGTTTGCGCGGGTCCCATTGACCCGCCGGACACCCACGCGTACTGTGTCGCCTGTCTGGGACTGGCCCACGCCGAGGATGCCCTGCTGGAGTCCTCCTGCGCGCACTGCGGGGATCTGCCGGGGCGCGCGCTGAGATCCAGGAGGGACATAGCGCGCAGTATCGCGGGGAAGGGGTCCGCTGCCGCCGTCGAGCCGCTGGCGGGCCCCCCCACACACTCGCGGGGTGACGGTGACGACGCAGCATGCCGTCCTCTGCCGTCTCCCCAATCACCAGTTCGCTTCGCGGACTTCCTCCCGGTCGAGGATGACAGAGACGTCGACTCAGTATCCCTCGCTGCATCAGACAGGGACTGGGCGGCGTCGGAGTGCCTCGACACAGAGGGCCCTCTAGACCTCCAGGAGGAGCTAGTCAGGGTCCTCGAGAGGGCAGTTAAAGAGCTGGACCTGGACTGGAGTGCTCCACAGGAGCCCGCGAGAAATAAGCTGGACTCCTGGTTCCTCCAGTCCAGCCGCCAGCAAGCCGGAGCTAGGAGGGGATCACCCTTTTTTCCGGAGGTACATGAGCACGTGGTGAGGTCGTGGTCGGCGCCTCAGTCAGCTCGCGCTCACTCCTCACCGCGTGCCATGTTTTCGCACGTGGACGGTGCTGAAGCTCGGGGTTATGTGCGGGTGCCACCCGTGGAGGCCCTTCCTCAACCATGCTGAGCGGAGGTCTGGGGCTGCCGTCAAAACCGTGCAGGTTCACGGCGCACCAGGCAGAGAAAGCGTACACCTCGGCTGGCGAGGCCGCGTCCGCGCTCCACTCGATGGCGGTGCTGCAGGTGTTTCAGGCAAAACTGCTGCAATTGCTGGACGCCGGCAGCATGGACGCGGAGGATGTGAGGGACCTGAGAGCGGCAACGGATTTCGCTCTCATGGCAACCAAGCGGTCCGCGCAAGCCATCGGCCGCTCTATGGGGTTTTTAGTGGTGCTCCTGAGGCACCTGTGGCTAACTCTGGCGGACCTGAGGGACTCAGACCGAAAAATGCTCCTCAACGCACCAATTGCAGCCGCCGGCCTTTTTGGTGGCGCGGTCGAGTCTGTTATGGAAAAATTTTCCGAGGCGCAAAAGCGCGCGAAAGCGATGAGCCACGTGATGCCGAGGCGCGCGTACCAGCAGCCCTCAAGGGCGCGGGCGGCGTCGGCGCCGCGCCTCCCCCACAGACCGGTGACACAGCAATCGGCGGCTGCAGTTCCGGCGGCTTCTCGCCCGGAGCCGGATGTCCGACGCAAGCAATGGCCGGGGCCCGGGAAGAGGCGTCACGCGCCCAGGGGGGGCCCCCGTCGTGACGGCGCACAGCCTCCCGCAGGCAAGCCATCTTCCTGACGGTCCCGTCAAGAGGAAGAGAGAGCTCGCGGGTGGGCCGCCCCCAAAACACCACGTTGTGCGTTATGTCCCCTCTGTTCGTATGGGCGACGATTGCAATGTGTGTGTGTTAAACCCTGTTTGTGTGGATGCAATAATAAAAACAAATGCTTGTTCACAAAAAGAGTTGTTTCTTCCTCATTCTGTCAGTGTTATGTCGCTTGCCCTGCCTCAGAGCGGCGCGGAGCCACAGTATGCACTTGCTCCCTCAATAGTAGCCGACATTTCCCCGCCGCTCCCGATACTCGTCGAGCAGCGTGCAGCCTACCCTCCGCTTCGTCATTTCCTGGAAGCTTGGAGGGCCATTCCAGGCATCTCAGGTTGGTTGCTGGGAATAATTCAGCACGGTTATTCTCTTCAGTTCAGACGCAGACCGCCCCGTTTCACTGGTGTGGTCCCGTCTCTGGCGCTCCCTCAAAGCGCACCTGTTCTGAGACAGGAGGTTCACAGTCTGCTCGCGAAAGGAGCGATAGAGCGCGTCCCTCCGAGCGAGCTAGAGAGCGGATTCTACAGCCGCTATTTCGTGGTGCCCAAGAGAGATGGAGGGCTCCGTCCGAGTCTCGTTCCCGCCCTCGAAAGGGAACGTCTCTGGTTACTATCGTAACCTCCGTTCCCTGAGAGAGGCGGGAACGAGACGGTGCAGCGTTCGCCGTGTTCGTCGCTTGACCAGCTGTGCCGTGTTCAGTCATGATTCTGACGCAATTGCCGCGCTTATGCTATTTATACTGTCTGACAGCCAGAGCGCATCGCGCGACAATTGGCCAGTTGTCAACTGGCGTTATCCTATAAGGTTTCAGAAATTTACGTGAAGGGGAGGTTCCCAATGCATCTTTTCGCTGCACCGTCTCGTTCCCGCCTCTCTCAGGGAACGGAGGTTACGATAGTAACCGGAGACGTTTTTCTTGCTATTCTTTTTTTAAATCGCACCCGCAAATTAACTCCTCCCCTTCACATTATTTCTGAAACTTTATAGAAGAACGCCAGTTGACAACTGGCCAACTGTAGCGTGATGCAGCTCTGACTGACAAACAGTACAAATAGCATAATCGTGGAAATTGCGTCAGAATCATCACTGAATACTGTACAGCTGGTCAAGCGGCAAACATTGCGATTAATGCAATGTCGCTTTCCCATCTCTCAATGAACTGTGGTTACGACAGTAACCGGAGATGTTCCCTTCCGAAAGCAGGAAGGAGACATTGCATTGAAATGCATTTGGGAACAGTGTTCAATCCCGCGGTGAGAGGGATGCAGATGAGCCTAAAAACACAGGGATCCATACGCCAATCACAGCGAAGAGGCACACAGCCCAACCAATGGCAACACCGCTAGGTGTGCTCACTACTGATAGGTGCAGCTAAACCAATGAAATTTGTTTGATTTTTTTACAAATTGTTAGTGGCTAGTGAAAATGTTGTAGAAGTGATCATTTGAAAATGTAAATACTTGCAGAGATTTATAGAAATAAAGTGTTGCATATTGATATTGATCTGTTTCTTACCTTGCTAAATCATTGTTGATAATTATTGTGAGAAATCATTAACATGATCAGTGTCTTAACATAGATGAATATCATTCATTATTAATAATGACATAAAATTAAAGGTAAATTGAGCACATTTGTTATTTCAGAAGTGTGTATCAAACTGGTAGCCCTTCGCATTAATCGGTACCCAAGAAGTAGCCCTCACCTTCAAAAAGGTTGGTGACCCCTGGTCTACTGTAACATGAAACATTCTAGGAATTTCTACTCATTTCTCCTCTTGTAAGACATCAGCACAGTGACAACGACATGAAGACACATGCTACTCCCTTTGAAACAAAAATGAGCGGCATGAGGACTTCAGAAATCCATTCTTTTTCAGGGATATATAAATGAGATGAGCTCTGACCAGTATCTGTTTTTCCATAATGAAAACAAGATTGATATTTTCATAGGAATCAGGGTCAATATGACTTAAATTCCAAATCAAACTCCACATTATAATATAAATAACAGAAATAATGCAATTCTAAGACAATGTCCTTATGTTTTTACATGCTATAAGTTAATGTTTATTTATTAACAGTCCATCTGCAATGCCATCAAACGCTGATGATGCAGAAGAATAGACAAAAACACACCGGTACTGTAAAATCTCGCACATCTGTACAGAAATGCATTGGCATCCAATGTAAAATGACTATTTATCTTTGTTATTTAACATACATTTATACCAATGATATTATCTACATCACTTGGGAAAAGGTGATTTTAATTTAAAGGAATGAGCAAAAAGGGTGGAAGCAAATGGAAGCAAATTTGATTGTTGTCCTAAGTAGGGTACTTTAAAAAACATAATAATAATAGGTGCAGGCACCAGCATTTCAGCAGTACTGGGTATACTCAGTACCCACTGATAGACACTGACATGAATGAGAAGAGAAAAACAGATATGAAGAGAGACACTAGAGAGAGAGAGAATGAAAATGACCACAGGGGACAGTCTGGCTGAGAGAAGAGAGGATCATCATGTTGATCACCGGCTTGCAGCAGGGGGGACGTGAAAAGTGTGGCAAAGATGAAACATTAGTACAGGAGCCACAGCGTGGGCTTTCACCATATATGAAAAGAAAAGAAACACCTCAGGTTCTTTGAAGAAAAAGAATGAGAGAGGAGAAAGAGTGTAAGCGAGACAGAGAACCCTATCGATCTCAGATAGCACCCTGCACCAGAGCGAGCAGCTTAGATCCAGATAGCCACCATCATTAATGTCAGCCCAAAATTCACACAGATCAATTTTAGGACTAAATAAAAACTGGATATAATCTCCCTCAGTGCCCCCACTGAACCCCATCAACCTCCAGCTAGAAGGGCTGTATCAAGGTTACTTTTATAAACGATGCCCACAAGCGTACAATGAAAACATAAAGAATTCAGTGCACACCTCAGAGGTAGGACACTTTTAGGCACTTTTTTTTTTGTCATGCCAAAATAAATGTGTAAAAGATGCCTAACACTGCATGATCACACTGAAGTTAAGTTACACTGTAAAACTGAACCATGAAATTAAATGGAATGAGTCAAATATTACTGAAAAGCACATTGTACTTAGTAGAAAAAGTCAATAACTGATTATATTAAGCAAAACATAAGCATCAGACTGTGTAAGGAGAATGAATGTTGAAATGAAGTGTTACTTGGTGTGTTTGCCTAAGATTATAGGGAGAGACATGCTAGTGTTTAATGTTCAATATATTTTGGAATATATGAATTAATGTTATGTTGCAGTTTTTCAGGTTTTATCCACTCACCTAAAGGATTATTAGGAACACCAAACTAATACTATTTGACCCCCCTTCGCCTTCAGAACTGCCTTAATTCTACCTGGCATTGATTCAACAAGGTGCTGAAAGCATTCTTTAGAAATGTTGGCCCATATTGATAGGAAAGCATCTTGCTGTTGATGGAGATTTGTGGGATGCACATCCAGGGGACGAAGCTCCTGTTCCACCACATCCCAAAGATGCTCTATTGGGTTGAGATCTGGTGACTGTGGGGGCCATTTTAGTCAAATTAAAGCTTTGTGACATGGTGCATTATCCTGCTGGAAGTAGCCATCAGAGGATGGGTACATGGTGGTCATAAAGGGATGGACATAGTCAGAAACAGTGCTCAGGTAGGCCATTGCATTTAAACGATGCCCAATTGGCACTAAGGGGCCTAAAGTGTGCCAAGAAAACATCCCCACACCATTACACCACCACCACCTGCCTGCACAGTGGTAACAAGGCATGATGGATCCATGTTCTCATTCTATGTACGCCAAATTCAAAATATGAAAGGCACTATAAAAATGTTTGTCCATACCTTTTGCAATATAAGCTTTTATGAAGAAATACAATACAGGGTTGAACTATTCCACCATTCAGTAAACCTGGCTGAATACAGTATTTAATAGGGGACAGTTCACAAAAAATAAAATAAAAGAATATTCTGTTTTCATTTCATCACTATGTTGATCTAATTTCATTTGAATAAATGCATTTTGTCCATACAATGAAAGTAAAAGAGGTTCAAAGTTTTTCAAAATGTATTCTGCAAATGAAGGGTGAGTAAATGATTCTGTGTGAATCCTGATTGAAATAACTTTAAATAGTAAGGAAGCACAGAAAACACTAGCTTATTCAACAGTGAAAATGTCTCCTTGCTATTTTTTCAGACACATTCATAAACTCATGAATTTGTGCTCTGCAGCAAGTTGTATGTGTGTGCTTGAGCGTGGAATAAGCACATGTCGACTAATGGCTTAAATGAACAAGTCGACCAGAAAAATCTTTAGTCGGGGGCAGCCCTACTTAAATCTGATACTGTTGCATAGAACTGAACGAAGAATAATATACTGATATGCTGATATTTAATATTATACAGTAATACCTCGGTTTATGAGTTTAATTCGGTCCAAGAGCGAGCTCGTAACCCAAAATGTATATTATAATCATTGAGATCTCATATAAATACTAATTAATAATTGACAATGAAACTCTACAAATACTTGACAATTTACTGTAATGCACTTTGAGCGTCTGCTGGCGTGAAGGAGACGAGAGAGAAGAGGGAGGGGGAAAACACAAAACCCAGATTCAAGTGCAAATGAGTGAATTTATTATAATAGTGCCGGGAGACGCACGCACGCGAGAACCGCCAGCTCAGGGAGACGCGCACGAGAGCGAAAACCGCGAGCGAGCACCGCGCGGACATAACACAGGAGTGGAGAGAAGTGAACTACATAGGCAGATGATATTCATGAACAATGAATTCATGAACCACGTATACATTTCACTACGTTTCACTAGCGATCACAATTAATTAATGTTATCACTTCTAAAAGTATCACTGTGGTGAATGATGCAGCCAAACAGAGTGAGGCTGAGAGAATTGATGAGTTAAGGGGTGATAAAGGGGTTGGCTAAGGGGTTAGTTAAGGGGTGACTGTGTTATGAGAGGCTGTCATTAGGATATTTCCAGTAAAAATGCACGCGATGATACTGAGCGTTAGGACTTTCCACACAAAAATGCATGTGGGTGAGGGGAAAAATTTGCTCGCACTCCGATACAATGCTCGTACACCGAGTTGACCCTCCATGCTCGTACACCGATTTGCTCGTATACCAAGTTGCTCGTAAAGCGAAGTATTACTGTATTATAATTATTTTTATATTTTCTTAGTTACTTTAAAGTGTAATTTGATAGGTTTGTATTTTTTTTTCAGATTTAGTAACATTACTGACTTTAAATTAAAAGTCTAATAACAATACAATTACAGAAAAAAAATTCAACAAAATAATCATTCTTTTTAATAAAGTCATTTTCGGTTTTGGTTTTCGGCCAAATGCAACCAGAACTTTCATTTTGGTGCATTCAGTGGGGTTAGTTGCTTTCTGAACTCCTGGATCTTCCAGCATGGGTTTCATGCATAAACATCTGCCATAAAGTTGTATTTAATACACGGGTCATCTGAACAAACAGATAACCCTCAGGCTTCAGACTTTAGAGAAACATAAGACTTTTCACAGTTTTAAAAAGAAAATTGATCTCAAAGTTTTAAATCATGGAAAGTTTTCTGTCATAGCACTGTCACAATTGTAAAGGTCAATTAACTGATTAAATATTTCAGTAACATTAAATATTATTACTTTATAAGTTTAAGTGGATGTTGCTATTTTGCCATATCCCAAAAAAATGTCCTCTATCATCGATAATTAAATGTGTTAATTTCAAAAACAAAAAAATCTAATTAAAATGTTTTAAGCAAAACAAGTTTTCTTGGACATATTGTTTTAATTGATAATCATTAAGACCCCAATATCACTGTTAGTTCAATAACTCCAAATAATATTTGAAAGATTTCAATATCAAAATTAACTTTAATTCTAACTTACAGTCTGTCAGTAAACAATGCCTAACTTTAGCACTTTACATCCATCCTGTTAGGTACTGTATAAAAAGTTTATACATTTATACATTTCAAATGCATGAGCAGACCATGTCTGGTTTTATAAAATAATGAAACAAGAAGATTCATTTTAAAAGTCACTTTGTTCAAACGATTCTGCATAACAAATCTGTATCCCAATTAATTCTTTTAAACGGAATGGCTTGCCTGCTTGTTATGTAAACGTTGTGAAATTTGACTGAAATTGAAGCTCATCGTCTCATTTCCCATCTTCAGCATGAGCTCCTGGAACAGATTTTGGTAACCTTGAAAATGTTTGGTTCTTAACTGCCATTTAATGCCATTATATGGAGGATGTGTTGTGCAAGAAATTAGTTCTTAGACGCACATTTTTATCAGTGAGACCCTGAAGGTGAGCCAAGCAAATATTAAAAGAACAAACTGTGTGACAGAGGCCCATCCGAACCATTACTGAGCCGATTAGACAGCATGTAAATCACGGCGTGGGTCGCAGTCGGCAGTGAGGAGCCAGACAGACCAATGACCATTAAGCTGACAGAAAGCAAACGAAGAGTAAAAACACCGCCGAACCCGACTCGTTTCTCCCCAAGCCAGGTGATTCATAGTCCCCCAGTCATCTAATTCACGCTGCACTTTTCCCACCCATCTACCTCTGATTAAGGGGCACTTTTTAATATCTGTCTTAAAGCTGTGCCAGGGTCTTTAGAGCAGACGCTGTAACCATCTTTTGGCGAGAGTGAACCATCATTAAAATCAGGAAAACCATAAAATACGGAAGAGAATGAAGGTGTTATTTCTCACCTAACAATAAAGTCAGGCTGGATCTTAATAGAGTGCCACCAATTAATCAACGTCTAATGACAACAAAAGCAGAGACTGATTAGGGCAGAGGAACGACCTGGACGGACATCATGTGCCATCTGTGCGCAGGAAACAAATATCTCCACATAGCATACCAAATCAAGGCATCTAGCTTTGCTTGTGAATTTAATTTACCGTCCACTGATTGTGGTCAGAGTATTAATTTCCTTCTAAGTGACAGCCTGTGCCAGATGGATAGGCAAGACTTCTATAGCAAGAGCAAACATTTCAATGTTATTTCATTTTAAAGATTGTTTTTCTTACACACCGCAATAGGCATTTACATAAGATGGCACACAGCCGTCACTGTTTAAAAGAAAATTTCGCAGAAAAATTAAAATGCTGTCCTCATTTATGATTAACAGTGAATAATGAACTATCGTTTCAGTTTTTCCACCCAAAGTTATCATTCAGTTTAATAAGAAACTGAGAGTTCATAAATTCAGAATCTGTGCACTCCCATTTAGGTGTTTGAGGAGGATCTGGGTAAAGTTACACTACAGGTCAAACGTTTGGAGAAGGTAGGATTCTTTTAAAGAAATTAATACTTTTAACTTTTAAAATAATAATATTGAGCAGCATATAACCCACAGGTTATACCAGATTTTACAAACCCCGCAGGGGGGTGCGGGATATATAAAGGTGCGGGCTATACAGGGCCGGCCCGTCCAACAGGCGATACAGGCGGTCGCCTGGGGCCCCTCTTTGATTTGGGGGCCCCGCGACCCGCACATGATGTCACGCAATTTTAGAAGTTTTATTTTTTCAAACGTCCACACAGAGTATGAGCAGTTATGTGTCAATTATGACATTGTTGTAGTGCACAGACCCCATTAAACACGATACAATTCACAATGACGGTGAGCAAAATATAAAACATATTTTATTAAAAGAATATCTCTGAATAATTCATACATGACAAATAGCTGAAAACGATAATAATAAAAATAAAAAAACTGTCTAAATAAAAGCGGAAAAAAGATTAGAAACATACACAGCAGCACCATACTCTATTTAGCATAACACCTCCCGCAATAGGCTATTGGATGAACTAGAATGTCGTAACGTATTCCTAGTACAGATTCCACATATTCCACTTAGCCACATATCTCTGTAAATTCCTTTCGATATATACTCGAGAAAGTGTCTTAAATAAGTCTAAAGTTATATAACGTCATAAGTCTGGTTGCTATTTTGATCGAGGTACAGTGTTACCTCGTGATACGAAATTAATCCGTTCCAAGCCCTCCAAAAACACCCCATTAAATTGCAAAATTGTTGTTGTCGGCAGTATTCGAACCTGCGCGGAGAAACCCCAATGGATCTGTAGTTCGTCGCCTTAACCTCTCAGCCACAACTGTGTCATATCCGAACTACACTTGCAAACTTATTTAAATCTGATTAAATGTTGAGTTTGTTACAGGTAATACAAATGTATACGCTTAAACATTGAAATTGTATTTTTTGTGCTCTCTTCTCGCTGTTTTTACACCAGTGGGCTCAAATTTTTTTATCTCGCCTAGGGCCCCACAACCCTTCGGGCCGGCACTGGGGCTATATCACACATTTTTTACACGTAATAATATTTCAATATATTTGTTATGTCCCTAAGGACGTACTTTTTTTTTTTTTTGCAGTATTTTCTTGCTGTTTCTCCCTTGTATTATCCCTCTGACAGCTGGCGCTGATAGGCTGTCCGACCTGTCAATCATGCAAGAAGACGTGATTGGCTGTACTGGCATGAGGGCGTGCTCTTTTCCTCTCATCCGATGATCAACATCTGTAGAATACGCTTCTTAAGGGACGTGCTGCTGCACAGCGGGAGAGACAGTTTTTTTTCTTTTTTTTCTGATTCTGACTTGTTTGTTTTCTTATTGTTTGAATTTTGCACACAAACACTGTGTACCGAGCCTGAACAGTTATGGATAATTGACTTCATGCAAGCAACATTCGAAATGTGAACTTCATAAATCTATGGGTGCGGGTTATATAAAGGTGCGGGTTATGACAATGGTTTTTCACACAAACCCCACGGGCTATATGAGGGTGTGAATTATCTGCATCTGCGGGTTTTATGCGGGAAAATACAGTAAATATTTATTCGGCACTAAATCATATTAGAATGATTTCTGAAGGATCATGTGACACTAGGGACTGGGGTAAAAATCCAGCTTTACCATTACAAAAAAAGATTACACATCAATATTTCACAATATTACGGTTTTACTGCATTTTTGTCAACTAAATGTAGGCTTAAGCATAAGAGACATTTCAAAAAATATTTACAAAAAAAAAAAATCTTACCAACCCCAAACTTCTGAACGTTAATAAAATCTGATCTAGCCAAACCTGACATTCAGGTCTTAGAGTGGAAACGAAGCAGTCAGTCATTTTACATTATTTAGTAGACTGATTTCCACTTTGATAATTAAAATAGATTCACTAAAATAGATAACAAACATGATTAATGAAACCATTTTAAATAAAAAAGGATGTTTTGTTAAAGCTTTGTTTGTACTGTTGGCCAGTAAAGTAATACACATTTGAGAGAACACACTTGTTTTGAAATGGAGGAAGACAAACTTGATAGGTCCATTGAGCCCATAATAAGTCCAGTTGCTAATGCATATCTCTTAAAGTGTCAGTAAGCTAATTGTATTCACAGTTGAATATAAAATGTTGCACACCACTACTGGTGAACGTGTCAGTGTAATGATGTTGGATATTAATTCAAATTACAGTAATCCCTCGCCACTTCACGGTTCAAGTTTCGCAGATTTTTCAAAAATATTCATTGAAAAATAAAAATTCAAGAATACCGCCATATCGGCAGCCGTATTGCGGAAAGCAGCGTTGTTTTATCATGTTGCAAGAGAAACGGTTTCCCAGGATTCCAGACAAAGAGAGAAACTCTCTCAGAGGCTTTGTACACACCCACACGGCACTCAGACAAGACACATGATTGGTTCTCGACGCGAGATCGACGATGAACTTTCAAGTTCATCTTCCTCCATTTCAAAACAAGAGTGTATTAAAAAGAAAGTTATATTACTTCACTGGTCAATGTATCTATCAAACTCTGTGAGAAACGTTGCATCCTTTTTCTTTAAAATGGTTTCTCTACTCCCTCTTCACCTCCGACTGCAAGCCTGTGTTTGGATCTAATGCCATCGTCAAGTTCGCAGACGACACTACGGTGATCGGTCTCATCAGCAACAACGATGAGACTGCCTACAGGGAAGAGATCCAGCACCTGTCCACATGGTGCAACGAAAATAACCTGCTCCTCAACACCACCAAAACGAAGGAGCTCATCGTGGACTTCAGGAAAGAGTCAAGAGGCACACACGACACCATCCACATCAATGGAATGGCCGTTGAGCGTGTCTCCAGCTTCAAGTTCCTGGGGATCCACATCTCGGCTGACATGACCTGGACAACCAACACCTCCAGCCTGGTCAAGAAGGCTCACCAGCGCCTCTTCTTCCTGAGGACACTGAGGAAGAATCAGCTCTCCTCGGCTATCCTGGTGAACTTCTACCGCTGCGCAATAGAAAGCATCCTGACGAACTGTGTCACAGTGTGGTATGGGTGCTGTTCTGTCGCGGAGCGCAAGGCACTGCAGCGGGTGGTGAAAACTGCCCAACGCATCACAGGGACTCCACTTCCTGCCATCGAGCACGTCCAGAGGAAACGCTGTCTGCGTCGAGCTCGCAGCATCCTCAAGAACTCCTCTCACCCAGCCCACAGACTGTTCTCCCTCCTTCCCTCCGGCAGGCGTTTCAGGTGCCTCCGGACCAGAACCAGCAGACTAAAGAACAGTTTCTTCCCCAGAGCTGTCTCTTTACTGAACTCTAACCCTTGCTGACCCCACTCCTCTCTCACCCCCACCCCCACCATCCCACTCCCCTCACAGACTCTCCTCTTACCCCCCCCCCAACATCCCACTCCCCTCATAGACTACTCTCCCCCCACATCCCACTCCCCTCACTGACTCCTCTCCCCCCCCACCTCCATCCCACTCCCCTCACAGACTCTCCTCTTACCCCCACCACCATCCCACTCCCATCCAGACTCTCCTCTCACCCCCCACCATCCCACTCCCCTCATAGACTCCTCTCACCCCCCTACCCCCCTGCCCCCCACCACCATCCCACTCCCCTCACAGACTCTCCCCTCTCCCCCTAAACCATCATCCTACCACCCTCATAGACTCCTCTTACCCCCCCACCAGCCCACTCCCCTCATAGACTCCTCTCCCCCCCACCATCCAACTCCCCTCATAGACTCCTCTCACCCCCCTGCCCCCCCACCACCATCCCACTTCCCTCACAGACTCTCCTCTCTCCCCCACCACCATCCCACTCCCCTCATACACTCTCCTCCCACCCCCACCACCATCCCACTCCCCTCACAGACTCTCCTCTTACCCGCCCACCACCATCCCACTCCCCTCAGACTCTCCTCTTACCCCCCCACCACCATCCCACTCCCCTCAGACTCTCCTCTTACCCCCACCACCATCCCACTCCCCTCAGACTCTCCTCTTACCCCCCCACCACCATCCCACTCCCCTCAGACTCTCCTCTCTCCCCCACCACCATCCCACTCCCCTCATAGACTCCTCCCCCCCCCCCACCACCATCCCACTCCCCTCACAGACTCTCCTCTTACCACCATCCCACTCCCCTCTCCCTCACCACCATCCCACTACCCTCATAGACTATCCTCTTACCCCCCCACCATCCCACTCCCCTCACAGACTCTCCTCTTACCACCATCCCACTCTCCTCATAGACTCCTTCCCCCCCATCCCACTCCCCTCATAGACTCATCTCTCCCCCACCACCATCCCACTCCCCTCACAGACTCTCCTCTTACCACCTTCCCACTCTCCTCATAGACTCCTCCCCACCATCCCACTCCCCTCATAGACTCATCTCTCCCGCACCACCATCCCACTCCCCTCACAGACTCTCCTCTTACCCCCCCACCATCCCACTCCCCTCATAGACTCCTCTCTCCCCCCCACCACCATCCCACTCCCCTCACAGACTCTCCTCACCCCCCACCACCCCACTCCCCTCACAGACTCCCCCACCACACCAGACTCCTTCACTGCCCCCCCCCCCACTACTACCCTTATAGACTCTTCGCTCACTCTGTTACTTATTTGTGCCATTTGCACTGCTGACTGTTCATTACAGTAACAACTGTTTACAACAACTGTTTACTGCTTACAGTAACAACTGTTTACACTTGCACCTTGCACTACTGTACTTTAGCTGGAACATGCTCATTTGCACTACCAACTGTTCATACAGTACCAACTGTTTACATTTCGCATCTCACTTATTTGCACTGTCCATGCTCATTGCACTACCTTAAATTTAATGCGCACCTTAAGCTAACAATTGTATACATCTACCTGTAAAATTCTGTTTATAGTTAGAGACATCTGTAAATACATTTACATTTATAGCACATATTCACCTGTAAATGCTGTTTATAGACACCTGTAATTATATTTATAGCACACACTCACCTGTCATAGTAATAACCATCTGTATATTTATATTCATTGTACATATTACCTGTAAATCCTGTACATCTCCATATCCTGCACTTATGCAACCATTGTACATATCCTGCACTTGCTGCTATTGCACTTCTGGTTAGACCTAAACTGCATTTCGTTGCCTTGTACCTGTACTTGTGTAATGACAATAAAGTTGAATCTAATCTAATCCAATTAATCATGTTTGTTGAAAAAGTGTTTATTAAAGTAGAAATCGGTTTACTAAATTATGTAAACTTGACTGACTGCTTCAATTCCACTTTAAAGTTATAGCACGCATTGGTCTGTGTGGAAAAGTCAGCACAGACACTTCAGGGATTTCAGAAACTCAAATTGTCACTAGGACAATCTCACTAAATATTTATTTACCAACCAACACAAACTCAAAGCGGACTTCTGGACTTGCACTGCACAACTTTGGTGAGATAAATTAGATACTGTCTGCTTCAATATTGTTACTAAACGCTTGCTCAGTGAGAATTAATCTTAATTTGCAGAAAGGAAAGGTTTTCTGCCTCAATATCGCTCACTCTCTGTGAATTTCATGTTGCTTTGAATTTATCTTTACACTAGCAAACACAAGTTTTTGCGATGGCTATGGAGCTTTTTTCTGCACCAGACTTCTCATTCACATTTTGTATCATTAGAAAATATCTGTCATCTTCACATTTAAAATTCATAAAACTTTAAAACTGTTTGAAGTTTCAAGCTCGTAGTGAATGGTGATAATGAAGTGCGAACGTATTCAGGTTGGAGAGGGAATTGAAAAATAGCCTTGACTTCAAGTTGAGACTTCAATTTCAGCCCTATATCAGCTCTATATATAAAAGGCATTTGTGAAAAAAAGTTGATAACTGCAATATAAAATATAATTACATTTTTTCCCTTTTAGGCCGTAAACTATGCAAGTACACCGGACCAAGCAATACACATTAAAATACATGCGCTTTTCTAAACATGACACGTTGAATTATTTCCTTGTCTGTAAAATATTAAATATTATAACCTGATTCTGTCCACAAAAGTATTGAATAGGAAAAAGTTTGACAATTTTACAGCCCAAATAATTAACAGTCCGTACTGAATAACCCATTAAGTGCTTGAACATGATTGAACAAAATTTAACTAAATGATATCAAGAGAAGATAGGAACCATGTCACGTGACTTCAGTTTTACCCATCTCTAAGAGATCAAATAAGACATCAAGACCAGCTAAATGTGTGTAATAAATTATTACAAGTTCTAAAAAAAGATATAATTTAGGTATGAGCACCAAACTTCTCAGATGCCTACTCGTTAAAACAGAATCTTTAAATGACTGGATTGTAAACAAAATATATAATTCAAGATTCCCATTAATAATTCAAAGAATGTAGATAAGGTAACAGATTTGATAATTTCCATTTAAGCATGTAAAAATAAAATATAAGAGAAGCTTTGATTTGCCAGTAAAATTTCCACAAGTTTCGTCCCTGAAATGATTAGTGAACATCTTAATTATTTACTATAAAACATATACAATTCTGTTATTTCAGAAACATTAAAAATGGGAGAGAACTGAGAAGTGGTAACACTTGTTTATTGAGCTACATTTACACTTATGCATTTGGATGACGCTTTTATCCAAAGTGCCTAGCATTCTAATCAGTTTGTGCCTTCCCTGGGAATCGAACCCATGACCTTGGCGTTGCAAGCGCCACATCATGTGTTTGATATATTGGATGCATTATAGTTTTGGGGGGTTTTGTTTTGGGTTTGTTTTTTATGGAGGGTCTGAGGAGGCAAAAGACACAAGTGATTTGAGAATGAATACTGAAATCCCTAATTTCAGTTTGAGGTGTGACACTTCTAAATCTGAAAACAATTAAAAAAATAGTTTACTGGCTCTTAAAGAGTTGGTTCAAAGCATTTAAATTACAAAACAGAAGCAACGACGGATGTCATAACATGTTTAACAACTTAATTTGTGATTGCAAAGGTAATCAAACCCCTCACAACTCAGATTGAAAATAGCGCCAATCCAATGTTTTGCTTGTCTCTTTCACTCCAAGCCGACTACTGTATTTGAGGATGTCAACTCAGTGAGCTGAGAATTCAAGTTGGCAGCCCTAAAATTTTCTTTTCTTACAAGCAACCTTTCACTGGCAGTCAAACAAAAGTTCGATTTCACAAAAAAGACAAAGTGCCGAGAACAGCAAGACTGTCATTCATCAGCATGGATCTCCATCAGATGTCAAGAAGCAGACAGACAGATAAGATCAAAAAGATGGAAGCATTAAACATATTTCGGCTAAAGCATACTGTCCAAAACAGAATGAAAGTGAAATTCTGATATTGTTTTAGTCTGTGTATGGAGTGACATAATCAATCTGGGCCAGGGTCAAACTGATATTTTTGTGAACCATTCAAAGGCTATCTGACAAATACAGAATTCACTAACAAACTACTTGAGGGCTGAAATCAAAACCTATCTATGTGCTCCTCTGGACAGAAAACAATGGATTATTGAATGACATTGAAGCCTTACGTCATACAGCAAATTCCCTCAAACAAAAAAAATAAAAATACCTCTTGAAGCTCTGAAAAAATCTTGAGCATTGCTCTAATCTAGTGTTTTTCAACCACTGTGCCGTGGAAAATTGTTCAATTTCACCTAAAAAAACATTTTTTGAAAACTAATTAATCATAAGAGACTTTCTTCTTTGGGTTTATTTGATTCCCATTCAAGACACTTTGATAAGAATGCCTGTACATTGTTAATATAGGCTAAATAGTTTCATTTTTTTTACATTTTCAGTTGGTGGTGTGCCTTGGTTTTTTCAATGAAAAAAAAATGTACCATGGCTCAAAAATGGTTGAAAAAACACTGCTCTAATCTAACTAGAGTGGAATTCAGAACGGTAGATTAGTATTGCAAAACTCAGAACTGATGTCAAATTCTTGGAAATTGTGATGATTTTAATACTTTCTCCTAAACAAATCATCTTCTGGGAACCTCGTTCACCTATTCATAGCTTGATATGTGGCCTGTCTGGTGTAAGATTTCTATTTTTACCCACAATAAAAAAGGAATAATGAAATTGAATTTACTCACCTTTGTGACGTTCCAAACACATACTGCTTTTTTTCATCACTGGAAAACAAATGGAAAAATATAACTGGAGTTAAAGAATGCATTTTTTTCTGTCATGAAAGTGAATGAAAAATTGGGGACTTTTCACAGAACATCAATTTATTTTATCATTCTTTTCATTTTAATGGAGCATCAGTGGATAACAATTGAAATTTTGGTTTTCATCTCACACAAAGCAATCAGATAGCTTCAGAAAACTTAGAATAATCCAGTCATATGGATTGCTTATGATACGGCTGTGTTTTGGAGGGGTATTTTAGCTTTTTACTGAACGTCCCTGTTTTGTGTCGTTTTATTTATGGCTTCAAGATCGAAAATGTTGAAAATACCTGCTCAGTTTCTAAAAGCCTGCGCCATCATAGATTCACTTTCATGCCTCCATTACATGCCGTTTTTCAGCATGTAATTCTTCAGCTTTATTATTTTTATTTATTTTTTTGTGCTGAGATGCACTTACATACCTTTGTGCCTCTGCTTGTAATAACAGTGTGACTTATACCATTTCATGACTGTGACAGTTTCTTTGAAATGAAAGGCACCAATTTCTTTCTATTAAACAAAATGCACTCAGTCTCACCTCCCATGTCTCTCTAGGTATCTTCCCCCTCTCTTAACTTTCCTCTTTCAACATTTTGCTGGTTGAACCTAGGTTCCTTGACAACGTGTCAGTGCATTCTTGCCTCGTGGCTGGGTAAAAGACAAAGCTAAACACATTCAGAAACTTTTTTTAAAACAAATCTTGGTTGGTTCAGGTTTGTGGAGTAACAAATATATTTCTGTAGCGCGACAGTAGCTGTTTTCAAAGCAGTTGAACTTGTCTAACAGATCTAATTCAAAACAGTAGTTACGGTTACAAACTATCTCTGTACGATACGGTACTATGAACACGGTATGAGAACGCCGTGATGCTTTAAGCGTGTTTGTGTTGATGTCCGTTGTTCACGAGAAGTGCATGCAGGAGAGTGAATGTAGTAGGTAAACGTACACTTCATCTTGCGCTCTTTTTCTTCTCTTTTCTTTCATCTCTTGTTCCGACTGCAATCCTGGTCCTTTATTTTGTGGTGAAGAACCGCTCTAAACAAGCCAATGCGTGATTGATCTGCTCGAATGATTCTGAGATTCCGACTGAATCGCGATTCGAATCAGAGCAAAGTCGGCTCATTCGAGTCATTCGCGAATCGGTCATCGCTAGCGAAAAAAAAGTGTGAAAATATTTTTTATAATAAAAATATGTAAAATAATATTTTTATAATTAATAGAAAATAATTATTAAAATAATATATTTTTGCTCATTTGTTTAATGGAATATTTGAATCTTCAAAAGACAAAAAGCTTTTAATAAACTTGAAGAAATAGTGTCCAGTTAAAGTCGCCATGAGGTCAAAATCGACAGTTCTTGATTCTTATGGAATGTAGTATTATTATTATTATAAATAATATCTTCGTGCACTTTATTATTTATTTTAATGGTAATGCATCGTCGTTATCTTTAAGCAAAATATGTTCTCTAATGATGTGTTTTCTGTGGTATGGGTGAGAAAACCAGTCACTCATACTTAAAACAAACAATCACAAAATCACAGCAGTCGCAATTCCAAATAAATCCCGATGGACAAAATCAAGTCTTGCCCTATATTTTCTCTTGTATGAGAAACCATCTCACTTAGATATACATCACATTATGGAAGAAACGACTATCTGCAACATGTTTCATGCTTGCAATAAAAGACCTAAAACATACATATTCCCTACTACATATACATTTAAATTGCAACATTTCAATAATTACATATCTGATTAATAGGCCTACCATGCATTAAAAATATTTCAGAGGTAGGCCTACTAGATACAAAATAGATATGTTTTGAAGTGAAAAAGAGACATACACAATGGTCAGAAAAAGAATCTTCAAAAGAAACTCTTGAGACGCTTCACCCAGTTATTTTTCTCTCCAGGGTAAAATAAATAAATATACACAGAAATAAGACATGCACGAAGAAGGAATCCCTGTGGAGACAAACGTCATTCAAAATCAACACTGTCTGCACAGCATAATAAGAAGTTCAGAAACAAATCTATTGTGACTGGGATTGTTTCAAACAACACAAAAAAAAGACAGCAAAACCCCCCCCAAAAAAACACATCATTTTCAGAAGACCAAATATTAAAAGTCTAAGTGAAAGTCTTAATGTTTACTACATGGCACTAATGGAAGCTTAATTTCATTTGATTGAAAATGCAAAACAAAAAAAAAGTACTGCTGCATTCTTTTTTAGTGAGTGACAAAACTTACCAACTTAAATGAAAACGTGTCAAAAGCATCTCACTTTAATAACTCTCTATCTCTCTAGATCAAAAAGATAAATTGATGTGTTTATTTTGACGCCGGGGTTGTATTGTATTGTCTTTTCTTTTCTTTTTTTAACAGGGTAGGAAGCAGGCAAGGGAATGGCGCAGCTCCTAATTTCATGATGTGATGTGATCTGCCTCCCTGCCACTTGACTGACGAGCTCATCATGTGGATGGATAAGTGATGGTAAGTAAACTGTTTATAATAAAAAACTGTCGCAGTGATGCAACGCTATCGCTTTCTTTTCACAGGCGAACAATAAAAGCCTCGGGAACCCTCTGCAGAACAATGATGAATGGAGATGCCTTAATCAGTGACTAGACTGCAAAGTACACCATCAAATTAGCTCAGGATATCACGGGGGAGAGGGACGAGGCAAAAAGTGAGAGGGGGAGACAAAGATGAATGATATCCTTGAGGCGAGATGATAGAAGACCTCTCACTTTTTCATGTTTTCAGAAGTGTCGCCTTTGAGAGACCGACTCGAGCTGCCTTTGCATCATTATTAAGTTGCAGTCGGGGTGTTTTGCTACTTGATGAAATCAGCATGGATGTGTGTAGAGGTTAAATTGCATTAGCATGCGGCTGCGCGGGGAACGAGGCTCTTTGAAACAGGATGTGATCAGGCTCTGATGCTTTGAAACATTCAGACGTTTGCCGTCAATGTAAGCGCACGCCGGTGTAATCACAGACTGAACTCAGAAACCAACCGGGGAGCTCAAGCAGCCTACTGCTTTTTGAAGTGCAAAAACAGAAAGTATTTAATCTTATTCCAGTGCTAAGTGGGCAGCCAGGCTTTATAGCTATCTTATACGAGCACTTTACCTTCTCCAATTTCATGAATTCCGAAAGCGATAAAATAAAAATGGCTGGGGACTCGGGGTGGTAGAGTTCTGCACCAAGTGCCAAGAGCTGAGCACTTGCTTAATGCAACTAGTTGAAGTACTTTGGCTTTAAGTAAGATGTCAGGCTGACTGCTTGACCAGCCTACAGAGAAGAAGACTGTATTTCTCCATCCAGACACTGAGGTAAACACAGCCGGGAAGAGACTAGATAAAGCACTGAATCATAGATTTTTGCGGCCTGCAGCTACTCGTCCAGCTAACAGGGTTGCATAAAAGTTCCCCTTGAGGAAGAGATAATCACTAGATTTGCATTAGTGGCATCAGAGGCACTTAGCAGGTAGGCCTATAATAGACATTGTAAAAAGGAATGTATTATCCTTCGTTTCTCAAAAGCATTGTGAGCTAAGTTGATCATAAAGACAATGGGGGCAATGGTTATACGAGCTACTTAGTCTTACGATGCTTACGTTTTACAGATTATGTTTGTTTATTATGGTTATGTTACTATGTTTTAGCTTAATTAACCATTCACTATAGCTGAATTTTTTGCAAACAAAACACGGAGACTAAAGGACATCAGATTTATTTTCAAAATGCAGTTAAATAGAGGTCAACAGAATAATTTGAGAAGCTATAAGGTATGAGCGAGTACAGCATTACCTGTATCTGTATCTGTTAACCATATGAATTATCTGTATCTGTATCTGTACTCAGACTGGGAGGGGCCTAACCCGGAAGTGGGCGGGTTGTCTTGAAATGGGCGGGGCTTTAACCAGTATTTTATATTTAATCATGCAATTGATATTGGTTGATCAGAAATTGTTATATTTATTGCTTATTAGAAAACTATTTACATGACGGCATCAGCATTGAGCTTCAGATTTTCAGATAACCACCGAACTATATACAGAACAAGTTTTGCAACAATGAATACAACACATGCTGATGCAATTATGAAGAAATCATAATTTTTAAAAAATTTTAGCGTGAAGTCAAAAAAATGGTTAGAGCTAGCAGACGGTTAAAAAAGAAAATAAATCTCCGACAGGCAAAGCATTGTAATCAATGCTAGTCGCATTCTACCAAGCACCACGTCTGAACAAACCCCATGTTTACCAGAACTCTACTGGTTAATAAAAAAGTACTACAAACAAACTGAAATAAAAAACAAACCTGAAGCTGAAGAAACCCTAAACTTTAACGGAAAAGACCCGCAAACTGAGGGAGAGACAGAGCGAGAAAGAAAGCTGTTCTCTTCTCAGTGTTCTGTGTGTGAGTGAGCAGAGCGGGACACAGCAAATCTGTATTTGTAGGGGAGGGGCGCTGTGACTAGCCTATCAAAGAACGCAGACACAGTCAGCTACCCAATGAGGATTTTTATTCAATCCGAGCACAGATATTGACTTGTATTACTTGTATAATACTCAAACTCGGCAAAAGTGCTTTATTCGTACCGGATACTCGTTTCAGCTGAGTATCCGGCTCAACTCTAATATATATATACACAACCTTTTTTTTTTCATTTCATCAAAACCAACTAGTTAAGAGCTAATATTGTTGTGAAATGTTGTGTCTTAGATAACAAATTACTTGTCATCAGCACATTCAAGGCATTAAACATTCCTCCCCCACGCCTGGCATTCTCAGAATTGAGTTGAAAGGAACAAACAAAAGCATCTGTCCACTGAATACAGAGAGCTCTGAGCAGCAAGATGCCACACTATGAATTGCACCCAAAGAGCTTAGAATCAAACCACATCTGCTACAATCTATACTATTGGTTCTTGTGATGATATCATTTCACTGGTTATTTTAATGTAAGAGCGGACAGTACACAATCAATGAAATGAATACAAGTACTTTAAATTCTTTACCATAACAACTTAAAGGTTCCTTAAGCACTGTTAGCCATTTCACTAACTTCTGCTGGTCTGAATGAGCTTTCCCCCTCTTTCCAAAAACTCTGGTCTCCAAAGACATCAGATCAGCAACATTCAAAATCAATCTGAACACTTTAAATAACTGACAGGCAGGGATTGGCTCAATGTCATCTGACTGGCTAAACAACAGCACCCGCTCAGATTTGGTTTTTGTGTTTACGAATGCTATGGCTTTCAGAGATAGGTGTGATAACTCAGGACACTTATTTTAGTGATATCTGTCAAATAGGAAACACTTTTTGTGAGCAATTCCATAAAAGAAATCAGGCATGTTTCTGTAGATCAAAAAGTAGAGCATGGTGCCAGCAAAATCAAAGTCATGGCTTTGATTCCTCTGAAATGATAAAATGTTTAGCAGTGTAAGTTGCTTTGAATAAAAGTGTCTGCCAAATACAGAAAAGTCATCATCAGCCGTCAACCCCTCAAATCTGCAATAGATCGAGCTGACAATCACTTTGAAACCATATTGTACTATAAATTGATTATTAATAATAGCTAAATGCTAGATTTGTCAGTATTTATACAAATCTTGACATGAGAATAATGTTTGTTTGTTTTCTTCTTATATCTGACAGTTTTGACATAATGAACACAAGACAAAGAAAACATTTTGTGAACATGCTGAAAAGATCCAAAATTATTCCTTGGTATATGAACTCTTTCATTTCCATAACTTGTGCTTTGTCAAATAGTAATAAATGTCTATGAATATTTTGTGGATATTAATCATTTTCATTAAAACTTTAATTTTGCTCACCGGATACTGTTTTAGCAGTCCTTAAATGGGACCTTTTATGTCCTTTATTTGTTTTTGTATTCTACCAGAATAGGTTTTCAAGCTTGAATATTCAGATAACACATTACTTTTCACATATTTTATCTTGTTGCAGCACCTCTCTTCTCAATCTGTCTGTTTACATTTATGCATTTGGCAGACGCTTTTATCCAAAGCGACTTGCATTGCATTCAAAGAATAAATTGAATCAGTTCTTGCTTTCCCTGGGATCGAACCCATGACCTTGGTGTTGTAAACACCAACGTTCTACTGATTGAGCTACAGGAAAGCTGTTTAGATCTCTGAGAATCCTTCCAAAAAGGGAGTTACCCTAGTTCACCACAGTACAACACAGTAATTTAGTGCCTTATTATATACTTTCAGCTCCCAAATAGTAGGATACTGTCACAGATAGCAATAGAACAAATGATAATAATAAAAGAGGTTCATCAGCACAATAATAGCACTGTCCCTTTTGCGCACACATGAAATGAAAGCATAATAGAGTTTCAAAATCCACAGTTAAAACCGTGTTTGCAACAATAGGTGATGTAGTCATTTGCTGCTATAGATTTGAAGCCAATCCTGTTAAAAATGAATAAAGAACTTCAGTGAAGCTATAACAGCCTCTTCAGAAACACATTAGGAGGGAGTTCTTTCCATTTAAACCATGATCACATTTCTCAAGTGAAGTGTCACAGTGGAAAAACAATAGCTTATTCCTACAGAACCGTCTCGCTTTGTACTCATCAGCTTCGCAAGCGTGAAAAATGAAACCTTATTTTCGGCACAGAGCAAAAATCATCTCTAACTGGCTTCAATAGGAGCAACTGTTTATCTTTTCCCACCCCTGCTCACCCTCCCTCTCTCTAACCCTCCTCTTCATGCTTTTTTTTTTTTTTTGAAGCGCTGCGGTAAGTCTGAGTCACTGCTATTCTCACTACTATACAGCAATATCTCATGCAAATTGCATTTTTTATCAGTTTTTATCACTTCTCTCTCACTCACTCAGGTGTTCCTTTAAGAGGACTGTGATGAACAGCCATTGCAGCGACAGATATAAATCATATGCCTGATGAATTATTTCATGTTTACCTCTAGAATGAGCAGCAGAGTCTAATTACATGGATAAGCAGTTTAGTGTAGTTAACAACACTAAACTACACTGAGGGGGGGAAAAGCATTTGGAACAAAAAGCTGAGAAAAACAAGGTTTTGTCAGACACTTTGTCCGGATCGTGTTGAGAATGATGATCAAAAAATAGGTGGAGTGTGGGGGGTTTATTGTTAGACAGTTTTGATTTATGTGCTATTGCAAGCATTTTGTGTGTAACCAACTTGTTTCCGCTCCTTCTGGTAAGATTTACGTAGATCTTCTTCTCTTGTTTTTGCTAATCTTGATTCGTATCTGCATTTCAGTATATTTGTAACAGCATCCCCTACTGTATAATAGTTAAAATACAAATTGCGGGGGGGGGGGGGGGGGGGGGACTCAAGTGCACATGAGTTGCGTTTAAGTCCAATTTTGTATGCCCTTCCCTCGCTAATTTTCCTCTGTCTCATTCACTTGGATGTATATCATTGCTTACATTGCACGAGTGCTCACTATTGGCGGAATGCTTGAAACGTATCGTAAGTGGAACTCACTAAGTCCTTGAATACCTGGAATCTGCTATTGAGCTAATCTATTATTTATAGGGATGAGTGAGCATTATCTGTATCTGTACTCGGACTGGGCGAGATTTAACCCAGAAGTGGGCGGGGCGGTTGCAATTATGAAGAAATCATTATTTTTAATCATTATTTTTTGTGTGAAGTCAAAAAAATCTCAGACAGACAGAGACGCAACGCTATTTGCCAAGCACCACGTCTGAACAAACCCCTTGTTTACCCCACGTAGAACTGGTTAAGAAGTACTACAAACAAACCGGAAAAAAAAAACCTGAAGCTGAAGAAACCGTAAACGTTAACGGAAAAGACCGCAAACCTGAGTGACTGAGGGAGAGACAGAGAGAGAAAGAGAGCTGTTCTCTTCTCAGTGTTCTGTGTGTGAGTGAGCAGAGCGGGACACAGCAAATCTGTATGTGTAGGGGAGGGGCGTTGTGACTAGCCTATCACTGAACGCAGACACAGTCAGCTACCAATGAGGATATTTATTCAATCCGAGCACAGATATTGACTCGTATTACTCGTATAATACTCGTACTCAGCAAAAGTGCTTAATCTGTACTGGATAGTCGTTTCAGCCGAGTATCCGGCTCAACTCTTAATTATTTATGTATTTTTCTTATGAATTTGTTTTGTGCACCATTGTACCATGTATTTTTTTTTAAACCAGCTTAAGGTAGCTACAACTGATAAATGCGCTTAAATGTCAAAATAACACATCATACACTAGACTTGTGTGGGTAAATTAATTGTGATCTGTTGTCACGTCACAATCATGGTGCATTGTGGTCTATGAACCTGCCTGAAGTGTACATGTTGTATATTGGTTGATTATCCACAGCAGGAGGGTCAGGTCTTCTGATTTCATTTGTGTTTCATTATTTTAACTCAAGTAGAGGGTTTGTGTACTCAGTACACCATGAATAAAATTTCATAATTATTTTCTCTTACCATCTCAAGATGTAGGCTAATGTTGTATTGTCTGTGCATTATAATGAAAACAACTCTTTTCCTATTGCGTATGCCGATGAAAGACAACCGAGACAATCAAACTAAGTTAGCAGCAGAGCAACACGTATATTCCCATACTTCCCCATTCTGCAGGCTGCTGCCAGATACTTCTCAAAAAATGTGTCAATGGCAGGGAAGCGTTGTGTCAATTTGTGGGAAAACGTTACAGTTAAAACATTAAATTTCAGGCTATTTTCTGTTTGGTGCCTTTAGCTGAAATGTATCCCCGTCATTTGTAGAGTTCTGCGGGATGTGGAGCACGGCTGATGACTTTTTCATGTAATTCAGAAACCGAGCAACCACTCAAAGTGGCAGACTTAACAACCCTGAGACAACGAAAAAAGAACCTACACCGACCTATCACAGAATGAACCGCACACACCAATGGCCTAAAGCCTTTTAGGAGTGGAGAGGTTAGAAATTGGAGCTTTTGTTGTGCCTTTAGACCCATAATGAATGGCTTGTAGAAATTTGCATGCATGCCCAAAATCATTCTGAATATATTAGTCATCTCATCTAGTAAGCCTACGCGTGTACACAAATTTAGCTTGACAGAGAGTCTCTAGTGTCTGAGGCTTTTGTTAAAGAACAGTTTTGGTTGATTGATTATGAACAACTTGTTGCAAGCATTGGCGGCTCTAAATTACAGATCTATTAGGTCTCAATTTCTAAACACTGCTTCATGGTACTGCTGATTTCCATGTATAAAGAGGGGTAGTTTTCTTAAAGGACGTGTGTGGAATTTCCATGCGTGTTGAAAGGGACAGCTGAAAATATGTTCAGTAAGTGTTATGTCATTGAATTAATTCAGTTACTAATTTTTTAATTTTTTCATTCAACCTTATATATACAGTTGTGGTCAGAATTATTGGATGATCAAAGACGGTTAAAAATGGTTAAAAAAATAAATCTGCACTGTTTATAATTTTGATCCTTCATTCATAGAAATTTCAAAAATCAAACATTTCACTGAAGTAAGAATTGAAATTTAGGCAGAAAATCACATTGTGAAATAAATGTTTTTATCCAAAACACAGTAGCCATAGTTATTGACACCCCTATAGAATTTTCTATGAGTATAATATCTCCACATTTACATTTTATATTTATCCAATGTGACTTACAACTGAGGAATACAGAAAGCGATTTGTTTTGAAGGGGCAAAAGTACACAAGTGCTCATAATACAAAGTTTCATATATTGTTTGTTCTGTATGGAAGAATTTGAGGGATCTGGAGAGATTATGTAGGAATGGTCTCTGATCTCTTGGCGTTCTCCAAAACCCATCAGGCATTAAAGGAGAAAACTCAGAGCTGTTATCTAGGCAAAAGTAGGTTGCAAAAAGAAAATGGTGCCAATAATTATGGCCAAACAATGGGAAAAACATTTTTTTCATAATGTGATTTACCCTCCACTTTCAATCATTGTACTTTTTTTTTTAATGGAATGAAAGATAAAAAGGATAAAAAATCCAGATTTTTTTTTTTGTAAAGCCATTCTTTCATACTTACCAGGGGTGCCAATAATTCCATATTGATTGAGGCTGATCATTCAAAATAAATAAGATATCCCATCGCCAAACTACCATTTTTGGCACAATTGTTTCCTGACCTCTAATTGCCAAAGTATGCAAGGTGGTTAAGGTTGTCATTTAGATGTCCCAACAACAGCAACACAACACTAGATTTTATTTTGGTAGTCCAAATTTATCCTATATGCGATTTGTCTGACCCTTTTAAACTGTTTTTTTTTCTTTTAATATGGTAAAATGTTATTGACCATTAAAAATTCACACAAAAAGGATGGAGGAAGTGCTCTGTTCAAACAGTTAAGCCAGGTGCTCCCTAAAACTGCACTAAAACCCCCCAAAACAATAATCCGCTAGAGTAATTCACCTAAAACAACAAATCACAGGAATCACAAACAATTATGAGTAGTTTATATGAGCGAAACATTGATTTGTCTGGGAAGCGGTGGATTGATTGTGCAATTGTACTGAGGTAGTTGTTTAACTACAAGAGGAGAAAGAGAGATGGAGGTGAACAAAAGATATATAGGCCATAATGAGATACTTGCAGCCTGACTCCCCTGGAGTGCTAAATTTATTTGGCTTCACGGGCCCCTTTTGAAAACAGCAAGAGTGTTCCTTAAAGACACCTTAAAATACAACATTTAACATTTAACAACTTGGGAATTGCAAAGTTCCAAGAAATGTTAAACATACAAGGCCCTATAATAAGTATTGACATGTTCTTGTAGAGAATATTTTGGAATCATAATCCATATCATTTTGGCTAAATCATATTCTAAATGAATTAATTATAGTGAATGAATGAATGAATGTGTATTAAGAATATTAATTTTGGCTAAAACATATTCTCAATAAATAATATTAATTCAGAATTGTTTTCTTTATAACCTCCAATAAATGTTGCCTGTAAGTGGTTAAAAGCTTCTGTCACCATGTGGAGACGATTCGAAAATACATTGCCGCTTGTATATATTGTATCTATTTCTTATTTTGTATAAGTATATATTATTTTCTTTTCCTTATTTGTACACTTCAGTCTATCACCTATGTAACCAATTATTACTTAAAGCCTTTCTTTGCTTTTCTGTATTGTTCCATAGAGTAAGGATGAATATTGTCAGCACTTCTCACCAGATAGAACATGTTATCAGAATGTTTTGAGAGTCTCTCTGTTGATAGTTGGAGCCTGAGCCGAGTTCAGCCTTGGAGAAGCTGTGTGTCTGTGTGTGTGTGTGTGTGTGTGTGTTAATATGGTTTGTATTGGTGAGATGATTTACTGGCACCATAAGGAGACGGAATAACTTGTTGTTCTCGACAATCCATGTCACTAACACGTCAAACCATGTGATCAACGGAGATATGCTTCAGACTGTCTGCTCTTGTGTGGAAAATTACTAGTTTTGTTTATCTTTCTTTCTTTCTTTCTTAGCCAATCAGAATCATTTAACCGTCATCATTGACGTAGTTAGTACCCTCTGTTAGAGTATAATTGCTGTAACAATGTTATTGTGTGTGGGGCGGCCTACGAACTCCTTGTGAGACTTGAAACTGGCTTCTGCTAATGAAACTGCAAACTAAACTTCACTAAAATTTCTTCTATTGACTGCACTTCTGACTCCTGGTCTTCATTCGACATATCTGGTCCTCGGGTCTTAACTGTAATTCCCCTACACACCTCACTACTGCAATACTGGTGCATTCCTCTCTTGAAAAAGCATCCAGATCACTGATAATCTTTGGTTTTCACATTATCACAGCTTTCTTCAAATTACACCAAAAATGAGATTTAAACCTGAAGATTGTGCAGGCCACTTACAAAATACCGTTACCACATCTTCATGCTGCACTGACATATAAGGAACATGTTAATATGAATCTAAAAGTAAAAGCTCACAGACCTCAAATAAACATCACTCAGGTGTGACAAGCGTGGGTACGTGTGTTCGAAAGAGTTCAACGGGTGAGCGACAACAAAACTCTTCTAAAACTTGACATGCATGAAAAAACCTAGTTATTTTTGTTCGTATTATCACTTGTCACACTGCCAGTGCACAGCTCTTCATAGCCAAATCGAAGGCACTGAGGTATGAATGGAAAAAGCGCAGTGTGCATCGCAGCACTGCCTCATTAGCTATGCGCAAAGATAACGACTGTCACTGCTTTGCTTGGCCACAGGAACATTCCGGGAGAGAAGATAGCCTAAGCCCCCAAATAAATAAAGTCTTAAATTCGACCTCCCAATCTTTATTATGGTAATTTCTCTAATGCAGATTGGAACATAATTGGTAACAATATGTACACAGCATAATCTTTTCTTAGGCCGACAGTGACGAAATGTAGATAAGCGTACAAAGATGTCTAGTGAAAGAGGACGTTTATAGGCCCCATTAGCATTTATTTTTCTGTTTCTACAAAATGTAGCTATATTTACAGCATTGTATGGAATAGTTCACCAAAATGTGAAAATTCTGTTGTCCTTTACTCACCCAAATGTCGTTCTGAAAGTCAAACACTAACCTGCATTTCACTGGACGACAAAATAATTTATTTTGCTAGTCCCACTTTCCATAAAAAGGTCTAAGCAACATAAAACTCCACGTAATAGCTTTTCATATTAAACAGACCAAAATTTAACGATTCAACACATTTTCTCCTCATGAGCGGTTTTGCAAACTGGATCAGTCGTTTTATTGAATAAGAAACAAATGCAAATGTAGATTTTGTTCACAAATCAGACATCCCTATAATGAATGTGGGCACCAATATTATTATTCCTTTTCTTGCACAAACCTGTTGTATAAATTCAGACGACTTGGAATGTAGAGCAAACGGCAATCTTCATTATTTGTGCGATCTATCCTTTTCATTAGTCTTGTATTGAGGAATAAGAAATAAAATCTGACCAGACTCCTTCATTCTCAAAGCTGTTCATTAATTTCCATAAATCGTTTTATACCAAGCTCCCACGAGGCCCAGTCTTTCCCTGCTTGGAAAAAATAACATGTGGAGTAACTGTGAGGAATGATTGTGGAAGTAGTGATGATGATGCATGACAATGGAGATAATGGATCTTTATGATAATATGAAGGGTCTGTGTCTGTGTGTGAGTTAAGTAACAGAGAACTTCCATTTTTCTTCCTTTGTTGTGTATAGATAGATCTTCTCTGCCAAGACAAGGTGCCGCCGATGTCTAATTTACTGTCAGGACCGTATGGAGTAGCACCATGTCTATCCATGGTTTTAAGTATAGGTCTCTTTTTAAATGAATAAAAGTTCAGCTTTCGGTGGGCTGTATTGTTGTTCTCCTTGGAATAAAATTAATAAACCCCCCCAGACAACATGGGTTGTGAAAATTTCACTCCAAGATGCACTGTTAACCTTGGATTGTAATTCAACATAGTAATAGGTAGTGATGTGTAATTCAGGATTCTAAGATTGTATCAAAAAGATAGAAACGTCTTGCATTGAAGCACCGTTGCGGAGCTTGATTCATTTTGCTATCACCACAGGATCTGTGTCGTTTTTGCACACAACCACATGCCTGCTTGGTATTCTGCTTCATTTCAAACATAACGCGAAACCCTTGCGCAGCTTGAGTGTTCATTACCTTCTTTGTTAAGAATACATCATAATGCAAATATTTACATGTGTTTTATGCATGTTCAATTTCAGTCTTAATTCCCAATCCACAAGCACTTCAACTGACCGTTCCACAACAATCTTAATTTATTTTGATCATATACAGTAATCCCTTGCCACTTTGTGGTTCAAGTTTCACAGCCTCAGTGCATCGTAGATTTTTTTATATATTTATCGGAGAAAAAAAAATCTAAAATACCGCCATTTCGGCAGCCGTATTGAGGAAAGCAGCATTGCTTCATCGTGATGCGAGAGAAACGGTTTTCCAGGACGTCAGACAAAGAGAGAAACTCTCTCAGAGGCTTTGTACACACCCACGGCACTCAGACAAGGCACGTGATTGGTTCCCGGTGCGAGATCGACCAATGAGAGCACGGGTGGAGTGGGAGCCTCTTCGCCTCTCTCAGAAGCAAATGTTGACGATCCAGCGCCGATATCTGACGATGAGGCACTTCCGGATTTAAAGGCCTCATTATACCAGTGCAGGAACACCACCATCATCATCATCACATTCATCGAACCGCACAGGTCTGTCATCGTCGTCATTACTGGAGTCAAATCTCAAGACACTACTGTCATTGATGAGTGCAGAGCACCATAATACATATCGTATGAGAGAGTAAATGTATAATATTATGCTTTTATAATTAAATAGATTTAATTCAAATGTATCTATATTATTTAAATATAGATTTTTTTTAAATTCTGGTACCTACTCACACATATACAGAAATTCCAAAGGGGGGGGGGGGGGGGGGGGGGGCAATCCTACTTCGCAGATTTTCACCTATCGCCGGGGGTTCCGGTCCATTAACCGCGATAAACAAGGGATCACTTTATTCGTACATGAGTATTGTCTATGAACTCATAGGTTTAGGACTTAAGCAAAGGTTTATGTGAATAAGGCTGCTTGTGTAGATCAAAGCAGATTTCTAAAACAAACTGATTTTAGGCCAGCTAAGTCAATGATGCCAATATGGCCGCTCGAACAGTTCCGGTGGCTTCATCGATGGCAGTAGATAGAACACAATGAGTAATCCACTCATTTATATAGATCAGTGGTGTTGCACCATTAAACTTAGTTGAAACATAGCAACACGAACAAGATTCAATTATATCAAAAGTTTTCACAGAAAAATATACAATATGTAAAATATATATTGTTAATGACTATTTTTTGGTCCCACTTGTCTAAAAATTAATTTGTGTACACGTTTAAAAAAATCCCTGCATGCAATTACAGCAGTAGTAATTAATTTCTAAGTGAGCTTTCCTTCAACCTTTTACTAAGACACCCAGTATAGAGTGGGAACTATAATTTACATGTTTATTTACACTAATTAGTGTATTTCATAACTATGCATGATTTTTCAATTTCTCAGTTGCAAGATTCAAGAAGCAAAAGAAGTTTGAAACGTCAACCCTCAAACCAAAACACTCATCTCAACACAGATTTGAAGGCTGCTTATTGGATCTAAAAAGATAAATGTCATATTACGCGACTGCACATTATTTAAAGGTTAGCTAAAGACTTGCTAGCTAAGCCTTGTACTGGGAAAAAACGGTGCAATCCTATTAAGTAGAGCTAGATCCAAACTAAACTAGTTACTAAGCCCTGTAGTGTGAACTTTCTGTCCCAATTTAAAAAGAGCTCATGAACAACTGGTGCGACCCGACTATCCTGGTGAGCGCTAATAAGCTCCAAGTCTTATATCTAAGAATAAAAGTTGGTACGCATCCACAAATTTTGCGCCACTGTAACTTTAGATATCACACAGTCAGCGAATCTGTGATCATTCCCTCAGAAGTGTGTGTCCCAATTCCTGTTCACCACAAAGGCGGATTCCGAGATGTGATGCGTGTCAGTTCAAGAGCTCATCTCGATGTTTTATTCCCCTCCTTTTCTTTCTATAGTTGCGCTGGAGGGCCGTAACGATACAGTCAGCGTACGATACACGGGGTGACATTTCCATGGTGACCTCCTCCCACTCATTCCACACAAATTGGTGTTATTGAAATCTGAGCAAACTCGCACATTTCTCCAATACAGACAACCTGCGCAACCTCACATAATTGAGGCTGATAAATACGCGATTCAAACTAAGAATATTCATCAACTCTGAGCACTTCTGAAATGCACCTGGCAAGAGAACACATTTGCATTTTCATTCTTTATCAGAGTAAAATGTGAATGCATGTCATTAGGCAAGAGAGATGCAATTACAGGGCGAAAGGAGAAAGTCCTCCCACACACATTTTACCTTCCAGTGAGGCATGTCAGAATTAATAAACCTGTGTCTGCAAATGAAAATCCTTGCTAAAAGCCTGAGACAGGTGACATGTAGTTTCGCTCTTTTCAATGCAAACTAGATTGCAATAATTTGGCCCATTTAGCTCTCCATATTCGTCATGCTAAAGTGAAAGTTGTCATATGAAAAGACTAAATAATCCATCTGGTGTCGAATTCTGAACGATACTTTATGACAACTGAGGATGACCAGAATTACCTGACAACGATGCCTTCGCTGCAGCTTTCTAAACCTGCCATGGCCATCTTCGCGTCTATAATTGCACCTGCCACAGGAAATATATGCTGAAAAACATAGGAGAAAATATCTTTCCTTTCAAACCCAAAGAAAAATGACATTTAATGCGCTCAAAGACTCGGGGAGCCAGAAGGTCATCCTGTGCCCACGTGAATTGCAAAAGCAGCAAATTGTGTAAATGAGTTCCAACGCAAAAGGAAACATTCTGCATAGAGCGATTCAGTAGCAAAAAAAAAAGGAAACACAAAGGTCTCACAGGGGGTCGATACATTTATCAAGACTGCCAAAAGGATAACATGCATCTTTCAAATGCACCAACGCTGGAGACCTGCATTGAGCAGCTGTTGGTAAATGAAGCATATGTTGCAAATGTGAAAATAAATTAACTACAACAAGGTAGAGTATAAGAGATATATTTTCTGTTCCAGAAGGAAAGAGAACATTATCACATAAAGCAACACATGGCTGACATTGCTCTGAGCGTGGCTGGATTACAAGGTGGACATGTTCCTGTGCTATCATAGGTTTTTCTTTCCTCTGGTGAAAATACAGAGCATGTATTCACAGAAACAGCTGAAAACATGAAGTGTGTGTATGGTTGAGCCTGGAGGAAGGTGCTGGGCTCCGGCAGGGATGAAGGTCCTAAGGCGGGGAGGGCAGTCAGTTTCTCACACTCCCTCGAACACGTTACAACATCTTCCTCTTCTCAAACTCCTGCAGAGAACAGGGAAGGGTCAAAAAAACATGATCAGCAAGGACTGCCTCAAATATGTCCATAGCAGGGCTCTGTTATGCAGCTAGTTTGCACGAGTCAACAAAGTTTACTGCTGAGATTGTTAGTATTTAATATTATATTGTGTTTAAAGGGCTGAAATAGACAATACAGAAAATAAAGGTGAATTAAAGAAATGAGGGGGGGGTAGCAAAAGGATGAAAAATGAAGAGAGAGATTCACGAGGCAGTCACTTGATAATTTTTGTCGTAGCTAAAAACTTTGAATGTTGCATTTTAATTGTTATGTGCTTTGTGCGGTTTTTACTATGTAAAGCTCTTTGAGAAATATATTTAAGGTTATTTTTTATTTTAAGTAAAGCTCAAATGAATTTAAAAAGTAAAAAAAAATGTAACCAGCTTCTTTAAATGGAACACAAAAAGAGATTGCTCTTTTCTAGGGCTGCACAATTAATCATAACGATTTCTGCTTATCTCAATTTAAAACAAACAACAGCAAAAACACTGTAATACACATTTATTATGACAATCTTTAAACAGACAGACAAAACATCTTTAGAAAAAGCGGCAATAATCTGAAAACACACGTTTGAAGTTTAGTGATCTCAATTGCGCTATTCCGATCAAATTAAAGTGTCAAACAGTCAGTCTGCTTCTTCATGAGCCACTTGTGCTGTTTGTACAAATACATCTTGCTTCATACCATCAGTGACAACTTTTAATATTTTTTAAATATTAATTTAAATGCTTTAAACCAACTCTTTAAGAGGCAGTAGAGTTTTTTTTATCGTCTTCAGATTTAGCAAGTGTCACAACTTAAATTTAAATTAGGGATTTCAGTATTCATTCTCAAATCACTTTCACATTTCTGCATTTGGCAGAAGCTTTTATCCAAAGCGACTTACATTGCATTCAAGAAACACATTGAATCAGTTCTTGCTTTCCCTGGGATCGAAACCATAACCTTGACATTTTAAGCACCAATGCTCTACTGATTAAACTATAGAAAAGCTGTGTAAATGTGTATTTATATATACACAAACATACACACAGCTCAAAAATATTAACGGACAGTCAATCACAGTATAAACCAAAATCAATTAAAATTCAGGGACATCAATCTGTCTAGTCAGGCAGCATTTGTGATTGTGAATCAGTTTCACCTGATTTGTCTTTGCAAATGAAAGTGACAACAGGTGCACTGGAGAATGGGTTGAAGAACAGGTGAACAGCAAGACAACCCCCAAAAAGGAATGACTTTGTAGGTGGTGGCCATAGACAAGTGTTCTTTACTTATCCTTCCTCACTGACTTGTCTTCGGTTTTGTTATGGTCTTTGTCATTGTCTGTAGCATGAGGCAGTACCTGCATCCCAATCAAGTTGCATAACTAGTCCTGCAAATACGGGGAGACAGCTCATTGCATGAGGAGAGCTGGACAGGGACGTAGAAGGGCAACAACCCAGCAGCAGGACCGGAATCTGCTCCTTCATGTGAGGAACAACATCATCAGAGCCCTACAAAATAGTCTCGACTGGCGTGGCGACGACTGGTGTGCATGTTTCTGACCAAGCTGTCAAAAACAGAATTTATGACAACAGCATGAGGGCACAACATCCTCTAGTTTGACCTGTGCTCACAGTTTAGCACCGTGCAGCTCAGAACACCAGAATTGTCAAGTCTACCATTGATGCCCTGTTCATTTCATGAATGAGAGCAGATTCACACTGAGCATGTGTGACAGATTTGAAAGACTCTTAAGATGTTGTGGGGAAAGTTACACTGCATGCAACATCATCCAGCATTGGTGGTGGGTCATTACCGTATTTTTCCGCATACATCCTGCAGACGCAGATAATCCACACCCTCATATAGCCCGCGGGTTCTGGGGTCTTGTGTAAAAAAATTGTTGGCATAACCCACACCTTTATATAACCCGCAACCATTGATTGATGAACTTTGTGTATGCTCACATTGTCAACCATTACTGTTTTTAAAAGGACCGAATTCGTCAATGCTCACACGTGGATGACGAACGATACTACTACATTTTCTCTCACTCGCCCAACATGCAAATTTCTATTTACGCTATCAAGTCAGTCGGCCCAGTCCATATTCATCCCTCTGCATCAGTTTAAGTTAGTCACCCTGACTCCACTATATTCCGGCTGGCAGCCGGCAGATTTGAATTTTAAAGCCAGGTACTTGTGAGCCATATATGCAATGGTGTGGGTCCTGAGGCTGAATTCCACAATTGTCAATTTCGAATGTAGCTCGCATGACGTCAATGAACTGTTCAGGCTCGGTACAGTGCTTGTGCGCGCGTAGGCCGTTTCTAAGACCTGTGCCTCAACTACAGGTTACATACCAATAAACACGGACGTTTCTAAATAATCTTGTATTCTTGTGAAGTGTAGATTTGAGTTTAAATATTTTTTGTTTAAAAATGGCAAAAACTAAAGTCTTACACAGCCGACTTCAAGCTAACTGCCAGTGCGTATGCTGAAGTGCATGACAATAGAAGGCAGAAAATTTGATATTGATAAGAGCTTGGTCAGTTCCAGGTCTGGGAGGAGATCCTCCATCTCATCACGATCATGCCCAGACATTGTCATGAGGGCATGCAGGCACATGGGAGGGTCATACACACTACATTATTATTTTTTACATAGATTTTTGGAAATTGTTGATTTTGGTTTCTATTGACGGTTGTCACAATTTTTTAACAAATAGAAAGTATACAATTACAAATTTTAAAATCGAATATTTTATACACACACACACACACAGTTTAACAATCATTGTGCCTCCCTACTCTTTTCAATAAAATATAAAGAGGACCAGGGACAAAACACTCTTATTGTGTTCCAGACAATAAAGGAAGCCATGCAGGTTTAAGTGTGGTCTGTACTATAATTGTCTCGAATGCTTTGATATTTGTCACATTTTAGGACAGAAAACAACTCTGTTTTGACCCTGCTTGTTGTAAAAAAAATCTTTAATTACTGAGTTTCTTGAATTTCTTTGTGTGTGTGTGTGTGTGTGTGTGTGTGTGTGTGTGTGTGTGTGTGTGTGTGTGTGTGTGTGTGTGTGTGTGTGTGTGTGTGTGTGTGTGTGTGTGTGGCTAGATTGTGTTCAGTGGGTATTTGGTCATTGTTTCTTTTAGCTTGGGATCTCGTACTGTCTTTCTTTAGGAATCGGTCGCATATATTTGTTTGTTCACATGTGGAAGTTCCTGATAGAAAGAACCCAGCATAAAACAGGAGATGGCTCTGTGAATCTCAGAATTTGAGGCTGTATAAAGGTTAATGCACAGAAAAAAAAATCTGTGGGTAAACAAAACAATGAGCAATGCATTGTATGATACAAAGACAAATGCAGATTGTTCCAGTCAGGAATAGCTATTTACATAGTTAATTTACAAAGGCATACGGCTACAGGGTGATGCATTGTGCTTTTGAAAATGCATTTTCCACAACTATGGGTAACGGAATGGCGCATTTCAGGGAGAATTCCGTTATGCTAATGTTATGTTTCAGAAACAAAGATATGCTTGAGTCCTTCTGTATAAATCCTTGAAACTATACTGCCATCTAGTGGTCAAGAAGTGCATTGTGTCCTGCACTCAAATAATATTGCAGGAAATGGCCTTTAGTAAGAAAATGAAGCATTTTCTGCGATTACACCATTGGTAAAGTAAGAGAGTGTAAGTGAATGTGAGCATGATTAGTATTTTCCTATATTGTATGCAGTAGTAAACACTAGTAGGACTGGTTGATTTACTGAATATTCACAGTATTTGCAAAGACTTATTGTGAAATAATTATCATGAGCATTGATTTAAACAACAATTTAGTCATTAAGTTTCTTAACTTAAAACTTCCATCAATCATTGCAAATTGTCTGTTTACCTCAATATTTAAAAACACTGATTAAAAAGTTTGAATCATAACTCAAAAATCGTTATGAAGCGCCTCAGTGTGGCATTGTATACTCTTTATAATGTAAATTATACTGTTAAACTACTCCGTATTGTTGAAAATTGTGATCTGCAATTTTTCATGTTATCAAAAGAGTAATATTGAGAGTAACATTAATATTGCAACACCAAGGTCGTGGGTTCGATCCTCAGGGAAAGCAAGAATTGATTACAATCTTGAGTGCAATGCAAGTCGTTTTGGATAAAAGCGTCTGCAAAAAAATAAATGAGCATACAAAATCCTACAAACATTTATTATCAACGTTGAAAACGTCTGTGCAGGTTAATTTTTTCTGAAAGCCATGATAAATTCTTTGATGAATAGAAATATAATTATTTTGTAACATTAGAAGTGTCTTTACTGTCATCATCCTTGCTGAATGAAAGTATTATCAAAATTTTCAACAGTGCTGTACATCTAATTGTTCTTTCTGTTATATGTTTTAAGGTAACAAAGTGGTTTTCAATTTAGTTTGGTGAATAGAAACTGAATAGAGTCTGAAAAAGCTGACAAAAGTTTCTTGGCTATATTATCAAGCCATAAACACGAGAAACAATGAGAGATAAAGGGTTAACATTCCAATTTGGGATTAGGGCTGGTACACTGTAAGTGAGATGCCAACATATGCGTGGGTTAACATGGAGAAAAAGCACGGAAACACACAATCAACTTTGAGGCATGCATATGTGGCATCATTATTAAATCGGTCAATGAGATAAACACAGATGTATGAACACAATGGGCTGCAAAATTAACAACCAGCCAGAGTGTTTTTCATCATTACTTCCAATGATTACAAATTAGGATCCAGGGGTGTGGTGGAAGAGGGAAGAAAATGGTATTGATGTAGAGGAAGGAGTGTTTGCTAGTGCTGATAATGAAAGGCTAAAATGATGAATGAGTGTAATACACGCTTTCACTTTTTATACATCTTGTTAAAAGTGCTGGCTGTGATAAATTGAGATAAAGAGGCAGAGCTGCTAACTCACCAATATAAATGGAGCTTTGTTCATTTTCTCTCTTGCGGTGTAGCTTTCTATTGAATACCTTACGGTAAAAACCGCTGTGATTGTCTAAGGGGCGCTTTATATTAGTCACTGGGTTGGCCCGCAGAACAGTGACTTTCCAAAAGCCGCACAAACCAATAAATCTACTTTAAAAATGGTTCTCAGGAAGCTGACCTCATTGTGAGGTTCCAAACTGAAGGTAAAAAAAATAAATAAAATTTACTAAAAAGAATGTTTTGGCTTGCTCACAGCATGTTTGAGTTTGCAGAAGCTATGGGCAGCGCTGTGGTGACTCTGCCTCTGAGTTACAGCTCACACTGAGCCAAAAAGGTCTCACCTTGAACATGGTGCTGCCCAACTGAGCCGGAGACATGCTGACAACGACTCCAGCCGACTGCAGGGCGGCGATCTTCTCTTTGGCGCCCCCTTTGCCTCCGGCAATAATGGCTCCTGCGTGCCCCATTCTCCTTCCAGGAGGGGCTGTCAAGCCAGCAATGAACGACACCACGGGCTTCGCATTAGCACCCTAAAGAGTAAAAAAAACAAAACTATTTTTCTCTTTTTCGGTTTACGAGTTTAATTCGTTCCAAGAGCGAGCTCGTAAACCAAAATGCTCGTACATCAAAACAATTTTCCCCATAAGAATGCACTAAAAATCCATTAATTCGTTCCACACGACCATAAATGCCCGTTTAAAATATTTTTGGGGTTTTACCCTATTAATTACAGTTAAAATTAACCATTAAGATCTCATATAAATACAAATTAATAATTGACAATTACACTCTAAAAATACTTGACAATTTAGTGTAATGCACTTCAGCTTTCAGCAGTGGAGGAAACGAGAGGGAGGGAGGGAGCGGGGCAAACCAAGGTTTCAAGTGCAAATGAGTGAATTTATTATAATAGTGCAGAAAACAAACGAAGTGATAATCCAGAGGTGCATCACACACGGGAGCCGCCGCCGCGAACATTAGGACATTTCCAGTAAAAATGCGCGCGACGATGCTGAGCATTAGGACTTTTCCACACAAAACATGCGCGCGGGTGAGGGAAAAATTCTCGTACATCGATACAATGCTCGTATACCGTTTTGACCCTCCATACTCGTACACCGATTTGCTCGTATACCAAGTCGCTCGTAAACCGAGGTATTACTGTACCTATCCAGTAAGGATTGGTTAAAGTTACAGTGATATTAAAGTGTCAGTAAAAACTACCAAATATTTATATATATAAAAAAAAGAGTTTCAGAGTTAAAAGGGACATGGTCATGGTTTATATAAAAAGAAAAAGAGAGAGACAGGAGGGCTCAATGCTCTGGTCTTCCCCAAAGAAAACCTTTAGTTCGCTTGCGAAACGTACATGTTCGCCCAATAAACATTGCATTTACACACAAAACTTTTGCGATTCCTGAGAAATGTTTGCATTCTTCTCATATCATGTTCCCCAAAGAGCGCCTTAGTTTTCCACATTGATAAGAATATTTTGTAACAATGTACAGCAAAAAAAAAGAACTATGGATCTATATCCATACTATATCCATCAAAATAACAGTGATGCCAAAGTAAGGCCTACAAGAATAATATTTTGAGACCATTACAGGAGGTGAGTCTCTATTTTTATAGACTTGTAAATAAGAGGTAAAGCGCAGGGGCTTTTAGATGGCACATACTGTGCTCAAAATTGGCATTTAAAAGGGAGGCAGATCAAGGCATCTAATAGCTTGTGTGGGAGTAAGCAGATGGGCAGACAGTAGCTAGAGTCTGTCATTTAATACAATCTCACTTTCATGGAAGGTAATTTGTCATGTCCATGCCAATTAACTGCCATTGCTGATGGACCATCATCCTCAGGCTGTTTTTTCCTCATTCCCACCAGATATTGTCCTCATGAATGACATCATAATTCCAGGGCGGGATGTTGTAATCACATCCGTGTGGGGCAACAGGTGGATGACAGTCTGGGAGAAAATGGTACACTACCATTTTGAACGTTTTAAAGGCCATTTTTGACAGCTTTTCTTAGATAAGATGAAGATACTTGTAACTTTGAACTCAGACGAGGTTGTACCAAACTTCTGGGAGTGAAAAGCATATTTCTCTAATGACAGTCACTCAAAAAAAAAAGAAAAAAAGAAGAAGCAGCGTGTATTCGGAAAAACTACTTTATATTTCATAATCATATTACAGAAAGATTTTATAATTATATTACAGAAGACAGTTTTCAGTTGTATATTTCTAGAAGTTCCTGTGCCAGCTGAGCTATTGCCATCGAGATCAATAGGAATGCTAATGGATCGTTTTCAACGGTATTACAGACGTCCTCGGGCTCAAACGGAGCCAGAACTAATTCAGACGTGCTCATTAGCATCTCACAGGAGAGAAGGTTCCCAAACTTCACAGGCAATTTTTGATTTCACTAAAAACTTTAAATGGGATTGCAAACTTGAGGTAGAGACGAAGAAATGAATGTGACCGCCAGTCAAAGACAGTCGAACTTAATACTTGATAATCTTCAACTACCCGCTAACATTATAACGCTCCACAGGAGCCGTATTCGGTTCAAAGCTCAAGCTCTGCTCAAGCTGTTCATGTTCGTGCAGCCGACTGCAGACTAAAGCCTAATCTGGGAAGATTACGATAATGAACTGAGGTAATTATATTTTGCTCCCGCACAAAACCTTGAGAATGCTGGAGTGGAACGCCATCCTTTCATTTTTGTTGAATGACAACAACTTTCTCCGACGCCCTCCAATCGACGCCATTTTGAGCTTGTTTAAGCAGTTACATGAGTAATATGGCCCTTAAAGTAACAGTACACCTACAAGTGCCCAAATGCGGTCATTATTTACTCACTTTTGTTGTGAAAATTCTTAAAAGAACTTCTGTTTCACAGAAAAACATAAGTGTACATGTTTGAAACCACATGTGAGTGAGAAAACGGCTGAGCTATCCCTTTAGAAGTGTACGAACTGAATGTGTTTTCACAGAAAAACAGATGATAGATTAGCAATGAAGGTTTGCAGAGAATACAATTTGTCAAGTTTCCATGTTAACTATTGGAAAGCATCCTCTCGATCATTCAGCAGCTCCCAATATTGTGGACTGCAAGTGGATCTTAATGGGCAGCGTTCCCTAGGTGACAAATGTTAGCAATAAGCAAAAACAAGCGTATAGCTGACAAGCACTTGAGAGGAATATTCATATCAATATGCTAATTTGGCTGTAAAGCAATTTTGCAGTTTGCCTTGGCAATTCTGACACAAGGACTTACTGGTGTAGAGAGTTGATAAATTGACAGAAAAGAGGACGGTCCATTGGTTCACACCATTTTTTGCACAATGCCACTAAAGCTAATAAAAAAAAGAAGCAGCAGCAGATATGGATCCAACAGGATATGTGAGAGCATTTAAATGTGCTATGAAGTTATGGGATTGGACCATGAGCCCTTTGTCACTACTATTATTCCAAAAGAAAAACAGACGCTCTTCTTAGGCCAGTCTGAAAGGGTTCATACGACAACATAAATCTGACATGACTTTTTCTAGCGATAATAGTTTACAAGCTCCAGTATGGATCACCGCTTCCATTACTGCCCAGAACCTGATGCATTATCCCTGTCTGCACTTCTTAATGAGACCGGCATGCATTTAACAGTCTGATCAATTCAGGTCTTGTTAAACAACGGCACAGACGGAAAATTTCATAACTGCCAAATGCTTTTCCCAAGGCTGAATCCACTGCATGAAATGTAGCATAACCACGTATTGATCTCCATTATTCATGGTCAAGGACATCTTCGGAGCATTCACTTAAAACCTACCTTGTTGAGGTAATGAGAAATGTTTACCTGAAAGGACCAATTTCATACAATCTGCAACTATTTGCTGAGGAATAATTCAATTCTACCAGTAATTTAAATGACAGGCTGTGGGAAAAGAAAAGGTTTCACAGCGTGAACGCATGCTCAAAGACCTACATGCTCTCTTTTCTCACGAGTACACAAAAACAATTCATTTCTTCGGTAACTGAAACTTCTCAACAATGCTGAAAATTGCAGGTTGACATTTCACCATTTCAGTTCAATGCAAATGTGGTAACAATAAAAGGGTCTGATTCACAGGATGTAGAAGAGGCACTTTAAACATCCATGCACTTACTCCAAAATGACGCACTTGTTCATGCAGTTAACATATTCAGAGTGACTTGCTTGATTTTCCTGAGGTTACCATCTGAATCGAGTTCCTGTCTGAGTTCCTCTTGAGAAAATGGATTTTTGTGCGTCGGTTTGCTGTACGGAATTGGCACAATCAGCACGGCTGAAACTATTCCATGAGTATTTCTTCTGCCAACGCTTGTTTTTGTACATTACAGAGAGAAAAATTCTCCCACTGCAAGAAACTTTGAATGCATCAGCTCTCTCTATGACTCCCAGACCAGAGCAATAAATATGGCTTGCTTAACGACGACACAAACTGAGGCGTGTTATGGAGTGGGGGGGAAAGAGTCTTCAACTGTGATTGAAATCCAGCCTGGCTGGTCCAAAGATCACAATGAAAACCCTGTAGATTTTCCTTCACAGCCAAAACAGATCAAAGAGCAGCTGGAGGCTGTTTTCTCATTCACAATGTGAGAAACAATGTGAGCTCAGGGGTGAGTAGCTCCTGCCAGCGAGGAAAGAGGAGCTCCATGTGTGGTGAGGGTTCCTATTTGTTGGAGAAAGCTGCCGATATCCCGAAGATGAAAAACATTGTGTATGTCCCAAAGGCTAAGAAAAAAAAGCACTGATTCATGGGTCTATAAGCGGTTCATGAATGAATAACAGCGATTCTTAACCTTTGAGTGGGAGTGTGTGTGGAAGATCTTAAAGGCACAGTTAAAAAAATAAAACCTGCATAAAATATGCATGACTTGTGCATTATATTGTTCAAGTGTTTTGAATGAATGAAAGCTTTGTGATGAACAGACCTCATTCGCCTGCATTTCAAATGTGCCAAACATCATCAGTTCTCCTAGGTCTCATAAAAGATCATGACATGTTAAATCTGAACGCGTGCATATTTTAATACTTACTGAGAAGATGGCTTCTGTTTAATTACAACCTAAATTTTGCTCCGTTCCTCACACAAAATGATGACTTCAGAAGACTTGGAGTATAGTAAAACAGTCATACAGATTACTTTTTATGAAACTTTTATCATGCTTTTTAGTCGTTTTGGAGCTTGACAGCCCCTGGTAGCCATTTAATGTTAATGGGATGGAAAAAGAGTACTTTGAACATCCTGCCTAGCATTTCCTTTTTTCACTGACAGAATAAAGTATAATATGGGTTTGGAACAACATGAGGTCGAGTAAATAATGAATTAAGAAGAAAGTTAATGTTTTTGGTGAACCATTACTAACTTTTTAACCAGCATTTAATTTGCTGACCCAATTTGCCCTATCCCGTCCTTCGGATGAGACGATAAACCGAGGTCCTGACTCTCTGTGGTCATAAAAAAATCCCAGATTGTCCTTCGCAAGAGCAGGGGTTTAACCCCGGCATCCTGGCCAAATTTGTAGACCATGGCTTCCTAACCATCCCCATTCTCTGATTGGCTTCATCACTCTGTCTCCTCTCCACCAATAAGCTGGTGTGTGCTGAGCGTTCTGGCGCAATATGGCTGCCGTCGCATCATCCAAGTGGATGCTGCACTCTAGTGGCGGTTGAGGAGATTCCCTCTTCCATGTAAAGCGCTTTGAGTGTCTATGATAAAGCGCTATATAAATGTAATGAATTAATGAATTATAAAAAAATAAAATAAATTTTCTGGAACTTGTTGTAGAAAAATGTGGAGATAGCACAAAGACAGGCTTGTGTCAGGGTAAGGAATTGTTAAAAGGTTTGAGGCAACGTTATTATACGCATTCAGGCACATTTAACAACATTATAGAAATCACGCGAGCATTAGAAGCAGCTTACGGAGTTGTGCTGTTTCAGGTACTCTGCCGCATTCTCTTCTGCATCTCCTCCAATCTCTCCAATCAGAATGATGCCTTCAGTTTTGGAGTCCTTCAAGAACACCTCCAGGCAGTCAATGAAGTTAGTGCCATTAAAAGGGTCTCCACCAATACCTGAAAGAAAAGACGCTTTATTCAAAGGCATCTCTGCACTAAACACTTTCTGTAGTCAAGGCAGATTTATATTAATGGGTGGCTAGTTTGCCATACCAATGCACAGCGACTGGCCCAGACCCACTTGGGTGGTCTGATGTACAGCTTCATACGTAAGGGTGCCCGATCTAGATACAATACCTGAGAGAGAAAAGAATAGAGCAAGATTAAGATAAATTGCAATTTTATAATCTAATTTGTGTTGCTAATTGAACATTAATTTACAGCATTAACTATTAGATGACAACAGGACTAATAATTTAAATATGCACATTGGATTACTTAATTGGCAAGGTTCATAGGTAAGATTAATTAATAGGTATATGATGTAATTAGCCTATCAAAGTGCAAGTCTCTACTTTTCGTCCATTGATATGCGTGTTCTGCTGACCACAGAAGGTTCTGAATTCACCTTTCAGGTGCAGCACGACTTCGCTTTAATTTTTTAATATGAAATTATATGAATTAAACCGCTTGTAACCATAATTTATGTTTATAGCCCTGCAGTTTAAAAGTCTCATCCCTGATGAGAATTTATTCGCACCACTATCTTTTTAGCAGTCTGAACACTGCATCACGGTCATCTGAGTTCATGTTCAAGCAGTGATATCTCATCATCCGTTATATGGTGAGACACTCTTACAAATTCGACACATTAAAAAGAGTCCATCTCAAATCAAGACCCTCTGGCTCTCTCTGTCTGATGTTTCATTTATGAACGGGAAGACCGAAAAAAACGCTAGGCTTTCAAGAATCTTTTCAATCAGCGTGTGAGCTGCTTCAGTGTCAAACTGAGTGAGCGAGTTTACTTTGTCATAAAGACAGGTGGAAATCTTACCAACTCTTCCTTTCTTGTGGATGTGTCCGGGCATGATCCCAATTTTGCACTCCCCAGGCTGCAAGTAGAGAAACCAACCCCCCAGAAAGTTCAGTTTAAATTATGCATTTCACTATAGGCAGACAAAAATGACAAGCAGTAGGTTTTGAAGTCAACATGAAATCAAAACTGACCCAATCAATACACATCCCAGGGGGCATTTGCATAAAGCCGCTCAGAAAAATGTTAGTCTTAAGTTTGTCAATTTTATTTTTACTCTTATTCCTAGACTTAAGAAGAAGCGTGATCCATTAAGGTTCCTTTGTGTTCCTGAATTATTTAAGAGTGCTGGATAGATGTCCTAAACTATTGAAATGAAACTACTAATAACGTTTGTTAGCAACTGAAAAAACCCGCATCAATAAACCAGTGATGACTTGAGCTCATGAGTCAACAGTAAATAGCACTACTGCAGCACTAACTGCAGCAAACATACAGAAGAGGCCAAAAGTGATGTCTAGAGAGGATATCTGTTTTTATTGACTCTACAAGCTCGATTAAACCATTAAAATTAGCTAAATATTTTATTTTTATACGTTATATAAATGATATATTATTAAATAATAATATTTATATAATTACGTTTTTTTATTTTAAATATATGGGAAGAACCAAACTTAGTTAAGGTTATATCTGAAAAATATATTTGGCCAAAAAGGAAAAATACTACAAGCTACAGGCTTTATTTTCCAACACTGAACATAATCAGTTCTCTCTTGTTTTTGCATGCGTTCATAATTTCTTTGTACAACAGCCTAGACAAAATTTATGTCCACATAATTTGGTATGTTTCATTGTGTTATCGCAAATAAAACAATTGACTCCAAACACAAAATATTTACCACATTTTTAATGCCAATTTTCCAAGGCTAGATATCACTTTTGGCCACTACTTTATGGCAGGACATTAACTTCCAAAACTGACGTTCAAACATTCAATAGAATAACTGACTGAATGATTAAATGACTGGAGTCATACTACCATGACTACACTTCCAGGCTCACTATTGGCTGATTCAGAAGTCGAGGTGACCATTTTTGGGTTGGCATCATTGTAGTCCTTAGTTTGCAAAACTTAAATGCCACGTCAGAGTCAGTCTTAAACTTTGTGCTTAGCTTCTTTATAAGAAGCTCCTATATTTACAAGGAATTATTTAACATTTAAGTTAAAGCTTAAGCCTATTCTTAATTGCATTTTTGAGAAGTTTTATACATCTGTACTAGGCCTTATTGTGATCCACCAATTAAAGGTTTTTGAAAGAAGTCTCACAAAGGCTGCATTTATTATGCCCACTATGGCATTTATTTGATCAAAAATACCCTAAAAACTGTACAATTGTGACTTTAAAATAATTTAAAATCACTATTTTCTATTTTAATAGATTTAAATATTTTAAATATGTAAATTTAGTCCTGTGATGGCAATTTGTCATTTATAATGTATCATTACTCCAGTCTTCAGAGTCACATGATCCTTCAGAAACAGTTATTATTACCATCAATGCTGAAAACTAAATATTTCTGATAAGAATTTTTGATGAAAAGAAAGTCCAATAGAACAGCATTTATTTGAAATGGGAATCTTTTGAAAAATGCTACTGCACTTTTAAAAGGTATTGTATAGCAAATTCCAGATGGATAATGTTCCAACTTATGTTTCCTGTTGAATATCTTTATTCTTTTATACACATTACAGAAGTAAAAATGGGTTATGAAAGTCTCCCAAGTTGACTTTAAACTGGATAGATTTGTTGCAGGGATTTTAAGAGAGACCATGTTCAGATAGTGTCTTCTTGGTGTTTAAATTACATCTACAATTTTGTCATTGTCTTCAAAACTTACAGCATCTTTGTCTCACAAATCCTGTGTTAGTTGACATAAGTTTCCAAAATCAAAGTTGTGTGGGTACAAATAAAATGACAAACAGCATAAATGCAGCTCTCACATTGATGACACCGGGACAGTTGGGGCCAACGAGGCGGGTCTTGCTCTGGCGGAGCAGCTTGTGTTTGACGCGCACCATGTCCTGCTGAGGGATGCCCTCAGTGATACAGACAGCTAGTGGCATCTCTGCGTCAATTGCTTCGATGATGGCGGCTGCAGCAAAAGGGGGTGGCACATAGATCACAGTGGCTTCAGCACCTGTGCCATCTTTAGCCTAAGAAAAAAATATAGAATCATTCACAGAACTAAAAAAATACTTGGTAAAAAAACTAATTTTAGCATTTTTGTTACAGTTGAAAGTGTTTAAACTGATAACTTTAACACTTCTGTTACTGTTGGACTCAATTGCTCTAAATAAGTCCCCTTAAATGTCCCCTAGTACCCTCAGAGAATCAGACCAGCTGTCCAAGAAGTAACTGTGGCTCACAAGAGACTGTCAGCAGTCACACAGGCCATTACCTCCTTCACAGAGTTGAAGACTGGCAGACCCAGGTGTGTTTTGCCCCCTTTGCCTGGGGACACTCCTCCTACTAACTGAGAGCCATAGTCAAGAGACTGCTGACTGTGAAAGGTGCCCTAGAGACAGAGAGAGAAAACCAAAATATTTAAATGAAGGAAAGAGAAGAATTTGTTTAGCATAATCTGCTTGTGTTATCATTAAAATGGGGAATGCCAGTCACACAGCGAAAACGCATGAATCACACGCGAATTACACACAGATTTTCGTTTCTGCGCGGAGCGTGTGTCCTATGCGTAATTTGTCGGTGGAACAAACGTGGACCGTCAGTCATTGTAAGTGGATGTGTGTCGAAGGCGGTTTGTGCGTGATTTTGAGTTTTAAACGGTTCAAAATGTGTGCGTTATTCATGAGTTGGCGTGTGTAGTTCATGCGTCGAGTATGCGTGACTATGCGCGGGACACGCGTCGGCCGTCAGTGCTTATGCGTCAGAACTGGTTCGAAACCGCACACGTCCACGTCCGTCCACTGACGCCCCACCTTCATATCACGCATGAACCACGCACGAATCACGTTCATTCCACTGACAATGTGGATTCTGAAAGTGCTTGTTCGTGGAACGTTCGCGAAGTGTGCTTGTTTGGACGCGCTCAGTCAGTGATTCTTGCGTCGGGCGTGCGTCGAATGTTCGTGGAATACTTTGGTCAATTTCTCGACGCACAAGCACGCACAAACCCAATCTGTGCGTGATTTGTGAGTGATTCGTGCGTGATCGGCAGTGTGACAAAAATCTAAGTTTCCATTTGAGTAAAAGATCTTGATGAACTATGAAAACATGCTGTAACTTTGAGAAAGAGAAAATAAAATAACATCCCCCGTCCAAAACAATTGTTTGTTGATACTACTTATTCTGAACAGGCAGATACGGTACTATAATTCTTAAACACCAAAAGAACTAAAGATATGAGTAAAGTGCGTGAAAGTTCAGTAAACCTTGAACAATTTCTGCTCATGTGAAATCTTAGCAGTAGAAAGGCTGAAATGTATTTTTAACAAAGTTTATGATCATTTTATTCAATTTGATCTTAAACAAATAAACTTAATTTGTGACAACACAACTATTGTACACTTTTCAAAAAAGCTGCTAATAAAAAAAACATTATGTTTGTATTGAACTCAAAAGCAAACCTGCTGCCAGAGCACGAACAGACCAAAGTGCAAAAGGTGGTACAATAAAAAATTGTGAGTTTGACAAAAAAAGTATAAAAACAAGACAATGTTCAGTCAATTGACCTCTTTAAAGCACAAGAAATTTAAAAATAAAATAAACCTTACATACAAAAAAAATTTAACTCTAGTCATAATACACTTAACATTACATACAACATATAATTACATGCATGTATAAGTAATATCTGACACACCGCTGGAACACAGAACACAAACCATTTCACAACGAAAAAATGTTTTTTTTGTAATGGTCATGCATAGAATATTTTAGACAAAATTATATTTCATGCTCAGCATGTCTATAAATCAGTTCACATTTAGTTCTGTTATTACATTACTAATTAAATGTCAGTATGTAACTTCATTAGCGACTAATGTGGAATTTCCCATCATGCAGCCCAGAACATTATGTTAAGCACTTTAAAATTAATGAAAGCTGTAAAATAAAAGTTTATCAGTAAAATACCATTAGGAATTTGAACAGTGTATGGAAATGCTCCGTCAGAAACTTTAACCTTCCTTTCCCGCTGTGTCCATGTTAATTATTACAAATTATTTTGCAACATTGCAGATAAGTCCAAAGGCAAGGGTCGTCAGTACCACGTCAAAGTTTTAAAATTAATTAGAAAGAATGAGGAAACCACGCACGTTTTCGATCCATTTCCCCTTCAAATCGTCCCCTTGCCAACTTTTCTACCATCATTTGTTCTCATGCTTTCATTAACGCTGAAGTGCTGAGCTAACTTTGCCGTTTTTCCTGCACGCTGCCTCCGTTAACAGTGTAGCGATTCATTTGAGCTATGGTTTGCTTTTGTAGCCGAACAGCAAAGTTAATATGCCGCGATGACACTCTAGTCATTCCTCATCCCCTTCTAATTATAATGAGTGTTCATTAAAACTTCATCTAATAACCCTTTATTATGGTAAAGAGTCATTTGAAAGAGGGTGAAGGAGAGTTAGAGAAGTATGCAGTATGAGATTTGAAATAAATCAGTGGAGTGTGAAAAGCAAGGTTACTGGATACTGTAGCCAGCAGTTTTGGTGTAAAGATGTCAAGAACAGTTGTGTCTCCTCATCACCTAATAAAATTAAGCATGAAATGATAATACATTTACAACCCAACCCAACACATGTATAATTATATTCTTTAGACTGGTCATATTTTTTTTATTACTTCATTTATACACTTAAAGTGTCCCTATTATGCTATTTTAAAGGTTCCTTGTGTTGATTTGGAGGCTTCCTACAATAGGTTAAAGTCTGGAAATGGTTCGCTTGAAGATTTGGTCTCTCTAAACCCCTGGTTTCTGTGAGCATACTCAGCTCTGATTGGTCAGATGGCCCAGTCTGCTGTAATTGGTCTACCTCTTACAGTGCATGTCAGGAACAAAAAGCCTATAACCACATCTGAATTTCAGCTCTGAACGCTTCTTCAGAGCTTCAGTGATACGATCAGGAATGTTGGCGCCGGTTTTACCGAATCAACTCCAGGACGAGTCCTCATCCTTTTGAAGTGCAGCAAAGAGGATTTGCAGCTCTGAAAACAGTGTTTTCTCAACATGTCTACAACACGAACTAAACTCTTCAATGCCTCAGCTACAGAGTTTATTTCAGAGTTTGAGGGCGAGTCAAAAGTAGACACGGTTTGACGGCTGTCAATGAAGACCATAGGTTGGCATTAAGAAAAATTGTTTCATAGGTATGAAACAGGAAGTGAGACAACAGTAATCCCTTGCCACTTCAAGTTTCGAGGCCTCAGTGCATCGCGGATTTTTCAAAAATATTAATCGAAAAATTAGAAATTAAAAAATAACGCCATATTCGCAGCCGTATTGCAGAAAGCAGCGGTGCTTCATCGGGAGAAAAGAGAAACGGTTTCCCAAGATGCCAGACAAAGAGAGAAACTCTCTCAGAGGCTTTGTACACACCCACGGCACTCAGACAAGACACGTGATTGGTTCCTGGCGTGAGATTGACCAATGAGAGCACGAGTGGAGTGGGAGCCTCTTCGCCTCTCTCAGAAGCAAATGTTGATGATCCAGCAGTGATATCTGACGATGAGACGCTTCCCGAACTGATTTAAAGGCCTCGTTATACCAGTGCAGGAACACCATCATTCATCGAACCGCACAGGTGTCATCGTTGTCATTACTGGAGTCTCAAGATACTACTGTCATTGTTGAGTGTAGAGCACCATAATACGTATCGTATGAGAGTAAATATATAATATTAAGGTTTTATAATCAAATAGATTTAATTAAAATATATTTAAAGTATAAATATACATATTTTAAACATTCTGGTACCTACACACACTCACGTATATGGCAATCCTACTTCTCGGATTGTCACCTAGCGCGGGGGGTTCCGGTCCACATTAACGGCGATAAATGAGGGATCACTCTATACTGATTTAATGCTTTGGCAATACAAAATGTATTTTTTTGTCATGCCAATAAAGTTTTCTGAATTGAATTGAGTGAAAATGTTAACAACTCGTTTTAGCAGACAATCAATTTATTTGTTGTGCACTTTCATATTAAAAACTTAACGGATCTCTTACATTCCATTCACAAACAGCTATATTACACACCGCATGAAAGATAATACTCTAAAAAGCATTATAGGAGCACTATAATATATTAATTTTTAAGTGAATTTATTTGCTATTTATTCAATACCTCTTTTTTAAATTATTATTAACGTGTACTATTTTTTATGATTTTCCTCACTCACATGGGCTTGTTGTTGTTTTATTGTATTGAAAAAGTTGTGGCCCACATAATTACAAGCAAGGAAGAAAGACAAACAAAATTAGAAATTAGAAATTAGAAAATGCTTTTTTGGGAGTTTCATAAGCATACAGGCTTTACAGCCACCTCAACAGATCCATCTGCGTAGTGTGGCTTATTGTTTTCAACACCTAATTTATCCACTTTTTAATACTTTTGGGTTAAATAAAACTACGGCTACACCTGTGGGATGATTACCAGCAATTACCATAAAAATAAACTAAAAAGTCTATAAATAAACTATGTATATCTCATGTTAAAAGCTACAAAGCAAAAAGCTTATCTAGATATCTGGACTGTAGACACGCTGCACATAATGTTTACTTAAGTTTTATTTGTGTAAAGACTAAAAACAACAGACTCAAATATCGATACGGTCAAAAATGCCCTATCATCCACACAGATGCCATGTTTACCCGTTGTAATTTATCCAAAAAGTGCAGCCAGAGCCAAAACGTAACATAGGAGCAGCGCCAATTAAACATTAGCATTACAGTTACTGATTACAGCTGAAAATGATTCTTCAAATACTTTTGGTTGCAGAAATGATCACATTCCTATATTTAACATCTTGTGGTCAGGTATGGTGAGCAGATGATCAAGTTCAAAGTATGGTTATGTTTCAGTTTCCTGTCAATCAAGCAGCCAATAAGACAGCACTTCAATCAGTAACTAAACAAAAAGTAGGTGAATCCTGACCTTTTCATATATATGGGCTGAAATGCAGGATGTTTTGGGGAGCATAGACCGGGCATACACACCTGTTTTCCTGTGAAGCCTTGACAGATGACCTTAGTGTTCTTGTTGATGTAAAGGTTATTTCTATTGCCAGTATAACAGTGTCTCACCCCAGCCTGCTGCACTGCAAATACAAAGACAACGTCAGAACCAAGGATTAACACATACACATCTAAAAGTATATGAAACATTTAAGATGATTTTTTTACATTCTTAGTGAAGTCTGAGTCTGAATCTGGTTATGTCGACGGCCTCGGGGGTTGCAAAAAAAGCATTGAGATAACCGAGGATCGAGATAACCAACAGCCAATATGGCGATTTATTTGTTGAAGCGATTGGCATGCTATAAAAATGTACATACACTGTATATGTTTGCTAACAGCAAAAGGCATATGTGCACCAACTAACAGCAGAGATTTACCAGTATACAATAAAAAACACATTCGATTCTCAATACAAACATTTAATTATATTCTCCAACATTGCAAACACAATGATCACTCACAGCGTAAACACCTTCGCTCATAACATATTTGTGAGGTCATCACGCTGTACTAGATTGCATACTTTCTTGCGTTCTGCCTGTCTAATGTGCTTCCTCAACAAATTCAACTTCGTCCCGTCTTTTAATAACCGGGTTCTTCAATCCGCAGCGGCGATGAGCAGAGTGCGCGTCAGAACCGAAGCAGGTGTGTGTGTGTGTGTATGCGCGCGTGTGTGCGTGTGTTCATCTAAGCTTCATACTCATTGGTCGGTAACCACTGGTCAATGTCAAAATATTTGAGAAAACAAATCAGAGAAGGCGGGCTTTATGTGCACACAGCTGTGAGTGCTTTGGGATGGGGTGGGGCCCACAGCAGCACTTCCTGCTCGTTGAGAAGCGCAAGAACGATATGCGCTTTCACTTCACAGAGTCTCTAATAACTCCAGATAAAGTCGTTAGATTTGTCGCTAGTCACTTTTTTTTAAATGTGTCGCTAGAGTGGTCTGAATACTCGCTAAATATAGCGACAAAGGCGCTAAGTTGGCAACTGTCCGCGAGTTCTTCTGTACGTGCAACGCAAACTCAGCACATGCGCAGTGAACTAGGTACGATCATTAGTTACGAGATAAGCATGTGAAGTGGCGAATTTGTCGATCTTTTGTGCTCAAGATATTAGGACATAATAATCGACATAACCCATAAGATAACGCTAAGACAAATAGGGAGTTTGGCAGTTCCACTTCAAAAACGTCGACATAATAGGGAATGGTCGAGATAAGTGAACTCCACTGTATATCCTAGGTCCAACACACCTACAGCAGTTTATTTAATAATCTATCACACTACTTGCAAAGTCAACTTGACAGCTACATCAGTAAACTTAAGTTAGGCCTAAGAAGTGGTTTTTACATTGCTCTATTCTTTCCCTATAAGGTCTGAAGACCATGCTGCTTTGACCTCAAATAGTTCAGAAATAAGACAGGGTTGGAACCAACAACAATAGTTGCAAAGTACCAAGCTGAACAAAACATTTTGATATATTTATCAGTGATGAACAGTTTAAAATCTTGAATAACAGAACAGAGCAGAATAGAATAGGACTTCAAGAATCAGGCTATTGAACACAACTGACGGGATTGAAGGATCCATCCACAATTCTCTAGGCAAAAGTTCACTTATAAGTTCACCATAGACCAGGGTTTTCAATCTTAGATGCCCAAATATAATCATACTGGTGTGAGGACAGCCATCATTAAAATGTAAAAGGCATGTTTTCATTTCAAAAGTTGTATAATCGATTTAATAAATGTGCATAAAATATTGTTAGGAAACGTTACATTAATGCATTGTTTTCAACACAAGATAGTACTGTAGTTTTTGTAGGTCTGTAATTTTAAAACCAATTTATTTTAATCAATGTTTTATTTATTTTATTCAATTTATATCAATTCATCTTATTTCACATTTTTACTGCCGAGCCCCCCTACCGCTCCCTTGAAAACCCACTGTCACTTGTCTACTCAACAGCAAAGCTATTCCTACAGATGTCCAATAAATGCATATGGCATTAAACTGCCATTTAATTAAGTTCACAATTAATGGTTCTGAAATTAGCACCATATGAAGTACTTCACTGAGAGGGAAGTTAGTCAACAGCGCTTTCTGTTCAGCTTGGGAGAAAACTCCATTATTGACAGAACTATGAATTTCACAAGATTGGAAGAGATAACCAAAAAGTTTCAAAAGTTGCAACAGCATTTCACAGACACTGTAAAATATTCTGACCATTTGTATTGTCTACATTACTATTATTATACATAAGTATACATTGAAGTACAAGCAACCACACGAGTTCAGCAGATTTATAAAGAAATCTGTCATTCTAGGAGAGGATAGGAGGAACATCTTGACCATAACTGTAGCAAAGACACAGACTGCCCTTACAGTATATAAATAAGCACTAAATTACACCCAATTATAGTCAGTATAAGTCAGTCTGCTGCCTTAAACTTTAACAAGATACCATCACATCACTAACATAGAGACATTTTTAAAATAACAACCTCGTGATGAGGTTGAACTGAAACACATTTACAAGTAAAAGTCAGCCGTTCATAAGTTCACCGTTATGTTCTGTTTTAGTGCTGAAAACACCTACACAACAGCATTAGCATTAGCCAACTGTGTGTTTAACCCAAATAGAAAGAAAGAAATGACTCCAGGGTTTACAATAGCTGCGGGAACAATGTCGAAACAAAAACAGAGATGTGTTTAAAATCTAACGGCATTCGTGTTAGTTTTACTTACAGAGCAACCGGGCAAACAACCTGCTATGAGACATCTTCGGTCATTCACCAATGACACCGGACAGACACGGACCTAAACGTCAGCGCACATAGTAGTCCTGCTAGATGCCTGAAGAGATCTACGCGCCTTCATGCGGACTGAACTACACCACACATAGCATTACATGCGACTTTAGACATTCATTAACTCTGCATGTAAAAGTAATCCATAAAAATAGCATTAGCTTCTCAAAAGCGCAAGGAACATAATATAATATAATATAATATAATATAATATAATATAATATAATATAATATAATATAATATAATATAATATAATATAATATAATATAATATAATATAATATAATATAATATAATATAATATAATTTAATATAATATAATATAACAAAACATAACATGATATAATATATAATACAATATAACATAACATAAAATTAATATACAACAATATAACAAAACATAATATAATATTTATATGAAATAATTGTATTTACTAGTTAAATAGCTTTATAAGTCAAATAGTTTATTTACTAGTTAAAACAAAATATTTTTCTTTTCACAATGACTAATATATCTGTGAATTTTGTGGTTTGTATGAATTAAATTAATTGTCTGTACAATTTTTTGTATTTTTTAATGATTTATATAAAATAAAATAAAAACAACTAGAACTCACATCAGATGTTACAAAGGAATGACTGATGACTCATTGTGTCGTGGAAAAATTACAATTTATAATAAACTAAATTGACGAACTGCCACGTATGTCTTTTTAAAAAATTTATTTAACTTATAATAATAATATATTTTATTAATCTAGCACCCCTGAAGAACTCAAGGACACTTTGCATAATATTGACAGATCCAAATATATACGCAGGATACAACAGCATGAACAAATGAACAGACAATGATCATATAACATATGTGACAAACCAAAACCTGCATGGATCTGAAACTTAAAGTATACAAACAGTTAACAGAACACAATGTAAATAAATTAGTTTTGAGATCAGTTTTAAAGGGGGGGGGGGGGGGGGGGGGTTATTTGTTTTTTTTTTTACAAACAAATAAAATAGTACCCCAAGATTTGCATATAGTAGAGGAGGGATAGACTGTAACTCCATCACATGAATTCATGTTGGGAGGAGACAGGATTTTGGGCCTAACAGGATTTCTGTTTTTTCAGTATTAAGTTTTAAGAAGTTTTTAGCCATCCATGCTTTGAGATCACGTAGGCAGGATGTAGTGGAAGGGGGGGAAAACAGAATTGGGCAGTGTAGAAAGACAGATTTAAGTATCATCAGCATAACTGTGGAAATTAGGACCATCATGAACTTATGACCTGATGAACTGACCCAGAGGAAGCATGTAGATTAAAACTAAAAGTGTACCAAGGACCGATCCTTGAGGTGCTCCATAGGAAATATTGACAGAATGAGATTTGTGTTTATTAATGCCAATGAATTGTTGCCTGTCCGACAGATAGGAGCTTAGCCACTGAAGGAAAGTTCCAGTAATAGTGATAGCAGTTAGACGAGATAAGAGTACAGAATGGCAAACAGTATCAAAAGCTGAACTCAGGTCCAAAGGCTGGGGGTGCCAGTATCATTTTACATATTTGGCAGACACTTTTATCCAAAGTAACTTATACTGCATTCAAGATACACATTAACATTCTAATTAGTTCTTGATTTCCCTGGGAATCGAACCCATGATTTTGGCATTGTAAGCGTCATGCTCTACTGTTTGAGTTACAGGAAAACTCTAGGATCACTCTTAGAAGAGCAGTCTCTACCAAGGAGAGGACGAAAGCCAGACCGAAATGGCTCATGCAGGTTATTTTTGTCCAAATGGGACTGTACTTGAGACAAATACCATTCAGAGCAGATCCATATCGTTTAACTTCTGTAAATAACAAAAAGAAAGAAACTATGGCTTCGCTAGTCCATGTTCCCACATGTGATACTTTAAAAGAAAAATAAACAGACGTATGATCAAATAAATAAAACTTTTGCAATCAATGTTATGCTGTCATGTATACAAATTATAAAATTATTAAAAAATATATAACATTTCTGAAATACACACTAAAAAGGATGTAGGCTACAACAGTTTATTTTGCAACTCCATGAAATGTGCAAGATAAAATATAAATGGTTAAAACAATTGTTGAACAGTATGTGATATTTTACAGGGTGCCTCTCTAACTTTGTTAATTATATCATATTTGTTGGTTATTGTTCAGACCCGTTTCCTTGTACAAATGAGCTATCAAAACAACAGCAAGTGGAGCGGCAAGACGAGCCAATCGCGCTAAACCAACTTTGCAGATGCTGATTGGTTAACTTTTACGGTTACGCATATTCCCAGTCAAAACTACGTATATTCTTCCAGCGTGGAATAGTTCCTCTTCGCAAGTCAACAGAAACGACTACGCAAATGCACTAACGCGATGACGTAAACGTCCCAGGAAATATCCTGTCGGTTCTCTCAGTTTGAAGCGCACAAAGTCATTCAAGATGGTGTTAGAAAGTATCTCGAGGATTATCAAAATACAACTTCCTGCCTACCTCAAGAAACTGCCCCTTCCAGACACAATCGGAGGCTTTGCGCGACTGACAGGTATGCGGTTCACCATACACAATGTCACAAGCGTAGGTGGAAAGTTAAGTTAAACGCGCCTGCATGGAAAGAGAGATGCAAGTGTCTTTGTTTTACATCTATTAAACACTCAAATAACGCATAACGGCTGGCTGCACTTATTCCTGGGTAGGAGCAATGCATGTTTATGTATTATCTTCCACCTTTTTTGCCATAGAAATACGTGAAAAGATTCTTAAGAGGCAGTTTCTTATTGAACAAGTGATTATATTTTAATATACAAACGATCAAATAGTATGCTTTATCTCTAAGAGGCATGATATATTGCAGTAGTATAGATGAAGACACAGTAAATGCAGAATATGTGTTAAAGTTCCCTGTATGGACACCTAAAATGACCCATTATTAGGGTCTAGGAACTCATTGTGTAATGCAACAGTTCATGGAAATTTAATTATCTCTGATGCACATGTGCAAATATGTATTAATCACTGACATGCTGAAAAGCAGCCATTGATACTTATTTTTCCACAGTAAGCAGAAGAGCTCTCACTATGTAGATTGCTGTCATTAAGTCTATAATAAGTTCTAACACTGTGTCTCAGTTTCAGAGTGGTTGCGGCTTCTGCCGTTATTGGGGATTTTGGCTCTGTTGGGTTATCTGACCATCCGGCCCTTCCTGCCCAAGAAGAAAAAGCAAAGAGACAGTCTAATAAATCTGAAGATCCAAAAAGAAAACCCTAAAGTGGTGAATGAGATCGACATAGAAGACCTGAGGACTCCAAATGTTTGTTACTGTCGCTGCTGGAGATCTAAAACGGTAGGAGTGCCTGAGAGAGAAAAACCATATTTCATGTTAAAAAACACTTAATCTGATTAAAAATATATATATATATATAATTTATTTTCCTTGAACTTCAGGGCTAAAGTGATTCAAAGAACTATCAACACGTGGTTCAACAGGAACAAATATTAGCACAAAACAAAACCTTGATTAACATTATAATTGAAGCTTGGGGGGAAAAAGTGTGTTTATTTGTGTGTGTATATATATATATATATATATATACAATTATAATATATATACATACGCACACCCCTTCTTAACTATTCATTTATGTATATAGAAAATAAAAAAGCATGGGTGATTTTCTGCTTCCTCTTTGCAAGTGTCAGTTTTGTCAAAACCCTCAATGTGCTTGAAACCCACTGTCACTATCAGCACTTTATTTGTTCTTTCTCTTCTTGCAGTTTCCTGTTTGCGATAAATCGCACATAAAGCATAACGAGCTGACGGGGGACAACGTTGGTCCACTTATTCTTAAGAAGAAGACTCTGTAGTCCAACTGTTTTGGCTCTGAGTGGGACAAAACGCTGTTATTTCTGTTTTTGTTATATTTTTCTCCATGGAAAAACCTAGTGTCATTTTGTTTGTTATACTGACCCCAAACTTTTTCCATCTGATTGATTGTGTAGAACTACGTATAGAGCTGTAAATTCGGAATATAATGCTCAAGATGTCAGAGATTAATTATTATGATTTACTTTTTGTTACATTGTTCTGGTATGTTTCCTTTTTTATATTTGGCAAATGTAGTTTGACTTTTGTGTGCAATATAACAGGACCATAAAGAAAAATCATGATTATCATTGCCAATCAATCTTTGTGGCCATGAAAGTGTCTTTTCCATTCTAAATCTATATTTAGATTCAGTTTTAACTAAGTTGCCTATACATTATTAGGATTTGATTTTGCTCTTTTGACTTCTTTGCCACTTGATTAAGCATTATTCCTAAACAAACAGTAGTTCTAAGAAGTTTGCTAAATTATTTTAACATTAAGCGCAAACTAAACTTGACTTTTGTTTGTATACCTACAGACATTTCTATGGCATGAGATTGTAAAAAAAAAAAACATGATAAATTGACATTTATCATAACATTAAAGAAATCTGCCCTCTTTTCACAGTCCACCTGAACCAACACGCTGCAACAATTACAATTCATTTTATATATGTGCTTTCAAGTTATGACTGGTTTGACAATCCCTTGGTTGTCCTGTGTCAATTGGCTTCATATTTGATGGATCTTATTCATTAGTTGTTTTCATAAAAATGAAATTTGTACGATAACTGGAATTAGCTAAATAACTTTTGTAGAATAAAAGGTAACCAAACTTGTTTTATTTTCCTGAAACTTATTTTTACTCTAAATGCAGTCTTTCCATTTTGCTTAACTGAGACTGATGAATGTGTGATGACATGTAACAGTTAAGTTTGTTTCTTCGGTGTACTTTTCCTAAAATACAATAGTGCAACTCCGCTAAGCTTCTGGTTTATATCCTTGAAGTAATAGTGTTGCTCATTTACATCTGCTTTGCATTAGATGATATGACAAGATATGCTTCCAAATGCAAGCTGTGGGGTTTTACCTGTCATTTACTAACAGGGCATGTTGTTCATTTTCCACAGCAATACATGTACACAAACACCACACAACGTAAAAATAAGGTCTGATACACTTAACAGTAGTCATTTAATAGCTTCCATTAAGAAAGGCTGTACGCAGCATTACCAATCCTCTATTCTGAGACAAAATCACAATAAAAAACCTTGTAAAATTAAAGAGGTAAACTCGATCCACTAAGTGTTCCCTTCACATGACTCTGTACAGCACTCAAATACACACATTTTGAAAACAAAACATGAAAAAAATATGGCCATGGAAAGTAACAAGATGAACTGTGCAAAGGGGAAATATGAGTTTTCCTTCTACTTTGAATAAAAACATTACTTTTTCTTAGGTCCTAAAATGACTTCCACCGTAAACAAAATGTAATTGAACAAACTGAATTTTTACAGCTACAGTTGTGCAATGGGGGCAACAAGATATCCGCAAAAACTCTGAACCTCAATGTAAATCCATGACTATGTTCAGAATACTTATTACCATACGGTTCTTACTATTGCTGCAGTGTGTATAAATACAATGTATATATGTATTCTATAAGCTTATAATATTCTGATAAAATACATTTGCCAAGATGTAGTTCTTGCACAGATTAAATACAATATGCTCAATTTGGCATTCAGTTTTCAGGTTGGTGGATGAACTGAAAGAAACGTCTTTCTAGCCTTATTTTCTTATCAGACTGCCAAACCTTGAGACGTTTAAAAATAATAATAAAGTAATCTTTATGTAAAATACTTTTTGAGAGCAAGAGGTCAATGTTTGACTGGTTACTTGGTATCAGTTCCGTTCTTTTAGTGCCATCAGCCAAAGACAGGCTGTGTGAAAATAGAACTAGATGGTTGCATACAGGACACAGAACACTTCTGAACATAGTCATGACAACACTGGCCACTACATGACTTTCTGTAACACTAATCTGCAGTCATTGCAGACTGATATATTAAAATCTGGAATAGATCTAATGTTATAAATACTGTCAAAACAAATATAAACCAGTTATAGAAAAAAAAAATCATAAATAACCTTTTTTGTACTTGATATTGCTGAAAATGATCAGTCCTTAGTATAGCATAATCCTTTAAAATCCTAAGTTTTAGAGGAGAACAATAACTTCTACCTATAAAAGAAATATTGCAAGTGATTTTCATTCACCTTGGAAGGTAAAAAAAGAAACAAAACAAAAAACAAGTTGGGTTTCTTCATCTGAAAAGCACGTCTGCCAATTTTGCACTCTGACGTCAGACAGTCGTAGTAATAATGAGTTTGAGAATCAAACTTCGAGGACAGAAAGGATGATGAGCAGCCTTGGACGCTGTGGTGTCACTTCCCAGAAGTATTCCAGAAATATCACAGGGCACTTTCATAGGTCACTGGTGTCCCTGATGCAGACAAAGCACCTTGACTGACAGCTGCAATTCAGAAAATGACAATTGCCCATTAAAAAGACAGACAGATTTAATAAAATGGTGAATGTTAGTACAGTGGAGTTCACTTATCTCGACCTTGGTTAATCCTATTATGTCGACGTTTTTGAAGTGGAACCGCCAAACTCCCTATTTGTCTTAGCATTATCTTATCGGTTATGTCGATTCTTTTATGTCGCTGAACCCTGATATCTCGAGCACAAAAGAGGGAGAAATTCGCCACTTCACATGGTTATCTCGTGACTAATGATCGTACCTAGTTCACTGCACATGCACGGAGTTTGCGTTGCATGTGGATTGCGGCCCATATGGTCACTCTGTCAGTGACGCTTTACTCACAGTGCCGCACGGCCGCAGAAGAACTTGCGCAGTGTTGCCAACTTAGCACCTTTGTCACTATATTTAGCGAGTTTTCAAACCACTCTAGACACATTTTCAAAAAAGCAACTAGCGACAAATCTAACGACTTTATCTTTAGTTATTGGAGACTCTCTGAAGTACATTTTGTTCTTACTCTTCTCAACGAGCAGCGAGTGCTGCCATCCCCATCCCAAAGCACTCACAAACAGTAAAATTCCCGCTTCTGTGTGCACATAAAGCCCGCCTTCTCTGATTTGATTGGTTTTCTCAAATATTTTGACCAATGAGTTTGAGGCTTAGATAAACACACACACCTGCTTCTGTTCTGACGTACGCTCTGCTCAGCGCCGCTGCGGATTGAAGAACTCTGTTATTAAAATACGGGACGAAGCCGAATTTGTTGAGAAAGCACATTAGACGGGCAGAACGCCAGAAAGTATGCAATCTAGTATAGCGTGATGACCTCACAAATTTGTTGTGACTGTTTACGCTGTGAGCGAGAATCAAAGGTGTTTTTTATTGTATACTGGTAAATCTCTGCTGTTAGTTGATGCACATTTGCCTTTTGTTGTTAGCAAACATATACAGTGTATGTACATTTTTATAGCATGCATCAAATAAATCGCTATATTGGCTGTTGGTTATCTCGACGCTTTTTTGCAACCCCCGAGGGCATCGAGATAACCAGATTCCACTGTACTAAGCAAGTACCAGATTTCAGTTACATGTACAGTAATAAGTCGGTTTATGAGTGACTTTATATAAGGGCAAATCAGTGTACGAGCATTGTATCGGAGTGCGAGCAAATTTTTCCCTTGCCCACACTCACAGCCTCTCACTCCCCTTAACTCATTCATTCTCTCAGTGTCGCTCGGTTTGGTTGCATCATTCACCACAGTGCATACTTTTATAAGTGATTTACAGCGGTTTTACCTCGTGTTGTTAACATTAATTGCGATCGCTATTGTTCACGTAGTGAAATATATACATACAGTACAGCATATAGACAATGACCTCAAGATGAGTAAGAAAGAAGGTACGAAATTCTCCCATTAGCATTAAAACCCTCCTCTCGTCTCCTTCACGCCAGCAGCGACGCTACTCAAAGATAAAGTGCGCGTTACAGTAAATTGTCAAGTATTTTTAGAGTTTAATTGTCAATTATTAATAAGTATTTATGTGAGAGCTTAATGGTTATAATTTTAACTGTAATTACTAGGTTAAAACCAAAAAAATATTTAAAATGGGCATTTATGGGCATGTGGAACGAATCGAGTGATTTTTATTGCATTCTTATGGGGAAAATTGTTTTGGTGTACGAGAATTTTGAGTTACGAGCTCTTGGAACGATTTAAACTCATAAAACGAGGTATTACTGTATCTAGAAGATTTATTTACACATACATACACAGTACCTATCAAAAGTGTTGTTTTGCATTTTTGAAAACAAGCCTATGCTCATTAAGGCTCCATTTATTTAATTTAAAAAAATACAGTAAAACAATACTATTGTGAAATACTATTACAATTTAAAATAATTATTTTCTATTTTAATACATTATAGAACGCTATTTATTCCTGTGATGACAAAGCTGAATTTTCAGCGTCACAGATACTGTGTGTGCCAATATAATTGTTTGCACAAAAATCAGGTTTATGAATTTTAAGCAAACTGAATTTAGGTCTCAATTATAGGGGCTGGAGTGTTTGATTTTTTCTCCCCCAATTTAACACATTAGTTGAGAGACAGCATTGTATAAACAAACACAGAGTGAAACAGGACAAAGTGTGACCTGTCAGCATGCAAATTCTCCAGGATGTGGCGATACATTTCCATGTTAATGTCATGAAGGTTTTTTATGAAAATGGATTAGCTGTCATCCACACTGTGCGTAAATAAAATAAATGAAACCTAAACATATACAAAGTCAGCTAACTTTAAGGCATCATCCTAACCATCATGAAACCCTTATAAGTGACAGATCTTGTGTGTGTAGCAGCTTAACAGTCACTCATGTACACAACACAAATAATAATTCAAAAAGGTGCTGTAAATATTCCTCAGATTTTGCTCTGTATCGACATGATAGCATCACACAGCTGCTGCTGATTTGTTTCAAAAATATTCATCAAAAAATAAAAATTCAAAAATACCGCCATTTCGGCAGCCGTATTGCGGAAAGCAGCGTTGTTTCATCATGATGCGAGAGAAACGGTTTCCCAGGACGTCAGACAAAGAGAGAAACTCTCTCAGACGCTTTGTACACGCCCACGGGCACTCAGATAAGACACGTGATTGGTTCCCGGTGCGAGATCGACGAATGAGAGCAAGAGTGGAGTGGAACCCTCTTCGCCTCTCTCAGAAGCAAATGTTGATGATCCAGCGCCGATATCTGACGATGAGACGCTTCCCGAACTGATTTAAAGGATTCATAATACCAGTGCAGTAACACCATCATCATCATCATCACATTCATCGAACCGCACAGGTCTGTCATCGTCGTCATTACTGGAGTCTCAAGATACTGCTGTCATTGATGAGTGTAGAGCGCCATAATACGTATCGTATGAGAGAGAGTAAATGCATAATATTAAAGTTTTATAATTAAATAGATTTAATTAAAATATATTTAAAGTATAGATATACATATTTTAAACACACACACATACGGAAATTCCTAGGGGGGCCAATCCTACTTTGCGGATTTTCACCTATCGCAGGGTGTTTCGGTCACATTAACCGCAATAAACGAGGGATCACTGTATTAATGCTTTGATTGGCTGATCAGAGAAGATTAGTGTTATTTCCCTCCATGAGAAGTTGTGTCTGATAAAGTGGCCAGTGTGTGCGAGTGTGTGTGTACAAATATCTCACCCCACTCAGGGTTCTTTGGTTTCTGCAGGAGTCGAGGGCCGAGCAGGCTGATGAGGAGCGATCCGATTGGAGCGGTGATGAGAATGGACAGCACAGCCACAGTGAGGACATTCATGCCGTACTTCTGCAGCTCAAGGTCATTCTTGGAGCGTGCCATGTCTAGAGCCGTAGAGCCTATAGCAGCCTAAAACCAATGACATAACGGGATTGCTCTGTTAGGAACTCATTTCATTTTATTTGACATTTAGCTCACATTGTCCAAAGAAACAGAGAAGGAATGGGTACAGGAGAAAGACAAGAAAACAAAAGTAAAATAGAAGGTCTGTTTGATATAGGCAATTTTACCTGAACTGTGGCTTTCGGCATCCAGGCTAGAGCGATGAAGAATTTCTCTTTGATGTTAAAGCCAGCTCGCAGTACCGCAACGAAAGTGATGAGCAGCCGTACCGTGAGTGCGATGAACAGAGCTGCTATACCCAGAACTGAAGAAATATTACATCAACACTGCATGTTTGAAACACTACATATATGCAAATGTGCACATTGCTTACATCTCAGTTACTTTAGTGCTTTTCACACTGCGCTTAATCCCAGGTTAATCAACAGCCTAAGCCCCGCTTTTAACCCTGTGTAGAGGCATGTTTCACACTATTGAGGGGACAATTTGGAAATCCATTGCCGCTTGAATATATATTGTTTTCTTTTTCTTATTTCTTCATATATTCTTTTCTTTTTCTTCTTTGAATCATTTGTAAAGAGTGATTTATAATCAAGTTAGGGATTTGTATTATTTAAAGCCTTTCTTTGCTTTTCTGTAGTTTTCCATAGAATAGTGATGAATAGTGTCTGCACTTCTCTCCAGATAGAACATGAATGTTTTGAGAGTTTCTCTGTTGATAGTTGGAGCCTGAGCAGAGTTCAGCCTTGGATAAGATGTGTATCTGTGTGTGAGCGTTAATATGGTCTGTATTGGTGAGGTGATTAACTGGCACCATAAGGAGATGAACTGACTTCTTGTTCTGGACAATCTGACGGCAAGAAACGCATTTCTGCCACGTGGAAGGTCACTAACCTGTCAACCATGTGATCAACGAAGATATGCTTCAGACTGTCTGCTCTTGTGTGGAAAATTACTAGTTTTGTTTATCTTTTTTCTTTCTTTTTTAGCCAATCAGAATCATTTAAATGTCATCATTGACATAGTTAGCACCCTCTGTTAGAGTATAATTGCTGTAACAATGTTATTGTAAGTGGGGCGGCCTACGAACTCCTTGTGAGACCTTAAGCTGGCTTCTGCTGATGAAACTGCAAACTAAACTTCACTAAAATGTCTTCTATTGACAGCACTTCTGACTCCTGGTCTTCATTCAACATATCTGGTCCTCGGGTCTTAACTGTAAATCCCCTACACTATTAATTTAGAATTGGCTCTTTATATCTGTGGATCTGAAACTCTGCTCCAGAGCAGATTTAGAACATCATTTGCACTGTTAATTCTGCATTGGGTTACCAAATGTCAAACTCACCCTCAAGTTCCATACCTTTATGAATTTCTTTCGTCTGCTGAACACAAATTTTTTTTTTTTTAAGAATATAGGTAAATCAAACTACTATGGAAGTCAATGGGGCCCATCAACTGTTTGGTTACCGACATTCTTCAAAATATCTTCCTTTGTGTTCAGCAGAAGAAAAAAATTCATACAGATTTGGAAGAAATTGGGATTGAGAAAATGATTGAAAAACTATCCCTTTACCTAAAAGTGTGAAAAGCCCTTTTGAATGTTTCCCATTCAGCTCTTTTACTAAAACAGCACAGATACTCACACACAGTCGTGACCTCCAAAGAACTAATAACAATCTCAGCGCCGATAAGACCAAAGAGAAGAGGCTGGAACACATGCCAAAACCTTTCCACCACCTCCTCCACCAGTGCCTGAAACACACATACACAAGGAAATCAAACATGTGATGTTAGAAAATGGGTAAAAAGACAAAAAAAAACAAGAGTGCATAAATATGTAACTGAGAAAGAAAGTCTCTTCCTTTCGATATTTTAGTGAAATGTATGTGTTTGGGAGAAGTGATTCAGACCTTATTTTTCCCCCAGCCAACTCCAGCCACAAACGCCAGCACAAGGGTACAAAGACCTCCTGCACCAGGAATCCCGGCCACATTACTGCCAAACAGAGCAAACACGGACAGCCCCAACACCAGGAAGGAACGTTTCAGGACAATGTTTCCCTATGTGAAAAGCCAAAAGACACAAATCATCAACAAACCTGTTACCCTGACAGCATTAACTCCACATCAGTTTCTGAATTCGACATGAACTTCGCAATCATAAAGTTGTAGCTCACGTACTTGGTCTCTGCTGGGGAAGTAATGTAGAAAGTAGCCCAAGGCCACACCAGTGACCGCACCACCTAAAACCTCCAGTGGTCCCCTCAGCACATTTAACCACACGGCGCCTACAGAAGGCAACAAATGGAACACTAAAATAAACTGGACCGATAACACCAAAGAATCCCCTCCGTACTCTTAAACAGGGCACTATGTGAGGGGAAAGCCATTTTATAGTGTTGTCCGAAACCGTAGTGGACGTTATCAAGTGCACTCATTCAATCCCATAATGCACAGCAATAACCAATGTCTACTTATCACAGTGTTTAATAAAGGTTTATGCATAGTTTTCATGATAGACTTCAAGATAAACCTTTTCATCTTATAATTAGAGCTGCCAGTTTGCCAAGTTTCAAATTATTATTTAACAGCAAGCACAAACTAAGCAAAAGCAGCAACCCTTGCATTGCACTTGTCCGAATTTGTTCACTTTTTTCTTCAACTTCAAATTTCAAGTGGACAGTACTAGTGGATTAAAGTAGGGAATAGTGAATGAGGGTATAGGAGGTGATTTCAAACACAGCCCTGAAAAAAGGACCCCATCAAAGAAGTATGGAAAAAATATATATTTAGAAAAATGTACAATGGTGTGTGAAAGATTTCCATTTCAAATAAATGCTGTTCATTTAATCTTTCTATCTATCAAAGACTCCTGAAAGAAAAAGTTTAAGTTTCAAGAATTAAAAGAAGAAAAATTACACACTTAAAAAAAATTTAATTATCGTTTTCAACACTGAAGAGAAGAGAAGAAAAAGAAAGAGACAATATTTGTCCACCATATTGGAATGATTTCTGAAGGATAATGTGACACTGGCACCTGGAAATGTAGCTTTTCCACCAAAGGAACAAATGGCAAAAATAATAATAATCAAAAAATTATATACATATATACTCTACAGGAAAGGCATTTTTTAGTGATTATATATCCTGTAGCTCAAAGAGTAGAGAGTCATGGGTTTGATTCCCTGGGAAAGACAAGAACTGGTCAGAATGTCAATGTGTTGCTCGAATGCAATTGGATAAAAGCGTCAATATAAAAATAAAATATAACAAAATACTAATAATAATAAAAAATAAAAAAGGGTATTTTAAGGTTACAGTTACACGTTACTGCACGTACTTACTACAGTAATAACAGTACATTATTACAAGTAACTAACCCTAAACCAAACCCTAACAGAACGTACATGTAAAAGTGCTGTGAATTCCTCTGTGGGTAAATGATTGATGTCCAAAATCTTGTATTATTCATTTATTTTAATTTATGAATATTCTTTGTATATGCTACATTCAGTCTTCTGGCATACCTGTGGCGAAAGCTACGCCCAGGCAGGTGGTGAAGCAGGTAATGGCAATGATGTCATCAACGCTGCATGCCGCCATGAGAAGAGTAGGTATACCCTGCTCTAAACCGTACCCATCCTTCTGCAGAAGCAGCATGGACGGAACCACAACAGCAGGCGAAACGGCCCCAAGAACAAATCTACAGAGCAAACAAAATCAGAGCAACTGGGTTACTAGCGACAGACCTTTCAAAAAGGTTCTTATCTTATCAGAAACGCTAGTTTACCCTAAAATAAAGCCCCAGATCCATGGAAGACCTAGTATTAAATAGGAGACCACAGCCATAGTGGTTGCCTCGCAGGTGAGAGGGAACATGGACAAACGCAGACACACAGCTTTCAGCTTCTTCAGAGCCTAAAACAACGCACAAAACTATTTAGTGAAATTGAAATTGATTTTGAAAGAGAATTTAAAAAAAAAGCATAAATGCACATCCACTCGAGCTGATGCGGTTTCATACCTTGCCATCTAATTGCAACCCGGCCTTGACCAGAATGACACCCAGGGCGATGTTCCTCAGAGAAGCGGACCATCTAACATCAATGTAAACTGCATCCGTCACCACAGGGATGTTTCTGAGGATAAAGCCTGCCAGCAGCATGCCTGCAGACACAGTGAAAACAAACAGAACTGAATAACACACAAATCCCACAGTTATTCATAACAGTTCTCACACTGACAATGAAACTGAAAACTTTGGAGAAAAAAAAAAAAAAAGTAAAATAAATAAATAACAGGCTGTTTATCTTTGAGCTGTGGGGAAAATGTAACTATAAACTACTGTTCAAAAGTTTGGGGTTCGTAGAGCTTTATAAAAAAAAAAGTAAAAATTATGCCTCTTAAGGCTGCATTTGTTAAGAATAAAATTCTGAGAAAATGTTGAGAAATATTTTAATTTAATTTGTATTATAATATATATTTTAAAATTGGATTACCCATCTAAAGATGTGAATTTAACTTTTGAGGGGAAAAAAAAAAATTGTGTATAGAATAAAATTGTCACTTTCTGGTACATAAATAATGTAATAGAAACAGAAGATCCGGCGAACTTTTTCCAACATCATGAAAGTCTTGAAATAAACGTTCACCTAAAAATTTATATTTTGCATTCAAATGCAGATTCCTGATGCAATTGTGTGAGACAGGAAAAACATTACTTTAGCTCAGGCCATTAAGAAACAGAAAGCCAAACCAACATTATCCAGAATATTTTGTTGTGCATTGAGGATTTATTCAGTAAATGTAGTTTATCATAGTTTATGCAGATGTCTTCTTGTTGGATCTCTTGCTGCAAGAGAAACATTCCTTATCATCATCAGTTGAAAACAGCTGTGATGCTTCATATTTTTGTGGAAACTGCAATACATTTACTTTAGACTTCTTAAATAAATAGAAAGTTTAAAAGAACAGCATTAATATTCTAAATGTATTTAATGTGTTAATCTTGATCAATTTAATACATCCTTGCAGTGTAATTTCTTAAAAAAACAAAACTAATTTACCATTTAAAAGTTTCAAATAAGTAGAAAATGATAACGTAGAAGTTCAGAATTACGGTTCTTACCCAAGTTACCATCAGAAAAACTTCACAAGTTGAACTATTTTTTTCATTTAGTACAGAAATCGTATCATGATTACATATTTAAAAACTTAACATGTATATTATATGCCTTAAAAGCAGGCATTAGGTTTATGTTCCATCTCCAACATGTGGTCATATTTATCAAAACCTTATGGTTCTATACGAATTTGTACAATCACAGTTTTGTGTGAGGTTGACACACACACAGACACTATCGCTTCACGACCTTTTTTGCCCACAAAATTTCACTAATGTGACTTCATTTGAATATGCAAAGAAACTGCTCATACCAAGAAGGGGAGGTAAAGGTGGCATGTTCGGCAAGTGTACGCGTCCAAACAACTTTCCCCCGGCAACGGAACAAATAAACAAGGTTACGATGCCGAAGAGGTTTCCGCCCGGGAGACATTCCTTCTCTGTGATTGACCACACCACCCCAAAGAGCACTGCGGCCATGGTCACTGCAAGAACAAACAGACACTGTGTTCGATCAACCAGATAGAAGATCACTTAACATAATACGTTTTTATCTACCATATAGCACTGTTAAAAATTTAGGGGTCAGTACAAATTTTTTTTTTTAAGAAATTAATACTTTTGGACACTTGATCAAAAGTAGAGGTGATCGATACCCTGTAGATATACCAGGCCCCATATTTGGTATGTTTTGCGAATTATTTGCTGATCCACCATCAATTCAGTACTCGTACGCCGTTTTCTATGTGCTTTAAGTAATAAATGGAAAGCAAAGTTACATTTACACCCCCCCCCAACACACACATAGACAAAATGATCCGATCCATCATTCAAAAAAAGTATTATGATACAAACAGCGGGTTTTGTGATTTGTTGAACCATTAATCAAAAGTAAAAGTACATTTATAATGTTATAAAAGACTGCTGGATTGGTATATGAATAGTTCTTTTGAACTTATGATTCATAAAAGAAATCGAGGGGAAAATGCATAACAGATTTCACAATTATTAAGCAGTTGAAACTATTAAATCTGTTTTCAGCATTGATAATAAGCATTTTTTTTCAGCATCGAATTTTAATATTAGAAAGATTTCTGAAATGATTTCATGTGACACTGTAGCATGGAGTAATGATGCTGAAAATTCAGCTTTGTGTCACAAGAACAAATTACTCTAAAATATATTAAGAAGTCATTTTAAATTTCAATCATATTTTACTAAATTAGTGTTTTACTATATTTTTGATCAAATAAATGTAGTCTTGGTGAGCATAAAAGAATTTGAAAAATCTTATGACCCCAGCATTTTTGAACAGTAGAGCACATTTTAAATCCTTAGCTGTCCTGTAGCTCAATCAATAGAGCGTTAGTGTTTACCACATCAAGGCCATGGGTCCGATCCCAAGGAAAGCTAGACCTGATTCAATGCGTTCCTTGAATACAATGTAAGTCGCTTTGGATAAAAGCATCTGCCAAATGCATAAATGTAAATGTAAAATGCATATGCAATCTCTACCATCAGGTTTTGGAAGATTATTGACTCCGTTCTAACCTTTGGTGATAATTGCAGCCAGCAGGCCTCTGGGTGGGCATGGGCATAGTCTGCGCAGCCAAGGGCAGCATTCGTACGGAGGGTCTGTGTTAGTGTACGCGTCAACTGAAGACACCGGTCGTGGGACATAGGTCGTCTCCTCGGTCATACTCAGATTGGGGCTCTCTGGGCGCTTCGGAACCACAAGGACTGTCTGACCGACAGCAAGGTGATGCTGTTTGAGAAAATGAAGAGTGAAGAGAGAAACAGTGATCTTACTAGCAAAATCTAAACTTCCAAGTGACTGAGACCACACCTATTGTTTTTTAGTTGCAATAGTCTTTCTTTAGTTGCGATAGTCTTGTGATGTATATCTGAGTGAAATGTAGGGTGGGACCTGATTTTGTAATAAACATGTCATCAGAAAAGATAAGATGTGTCATTGTAAGCAGAAGTTATTTCGATTAGATCATGAGGGCATGATTAAAAAAATGTTTTATTACAGATAAATCATTAATAATACATATCAGATATAGAAGAAAAGTTGATTTTGGTTTTTATATAAAAAAAAGATTTAGAGTCACATTACAGATTATTTTAGTTTGACAGCTGTTATTAAAGGGGAACATACCGGAATCATCTTCCAATCAAACTTTATCCTCACAAATATGTAAATAACATAGCAATTAAATAAAGAAAAAATGCAATAAGATTGTGTCAATACACTCATTGCATTATCTTAATCATAAGTGAATGATCACAAACTACTGATCTAAAGCATCTAAAGGTTTGTTAATTAAAGTAATTATAAATAGTTAACTCTTTCATATGATCCATTAAGTCTTGAGATCAGCTATGATACAACAATAAAGGCAGCTCCCTCATTTCTAAGAACCAATAGTACTGCAAAATAGACCAAAAACAGCATAAAGTGGGGAAGACTGCCTAATAACCTACTTCAGCATGATTTCCCAAGGCGGAGGCTGCATCCTCAGTCCTCTGCGAGTATGTGGAGTGAACTGAATGGGGTCTGGACAGGGCATCCTCCATGGCACGATACTTCTGCTCTATCCTCGCTCGGGTCTTCTAGCCATCGCACGTGCTCATGACCGACTCCTGTTCATCAATACTACATCAACATCGCTACTACAACATTAACCTATCGACACGGGATGATTAGGTGTTATCAATGAGGAAATATGCCACGAGTACAGGGGGGGAAAGCGGCTGGTTTGTTCAACGAGCTAATCGGATTGTAACAAGACTAAACGCGACGCCTGGGCCATATGGTGCTTTATCAGACTGAAGAGCGCGTGGCATATGGTCTCTGTTTATAAGACTGTAGTAAACCACTCACTGAGCATCACTGACATTACAGTGTTCTTAGTCCATTTACGCATATTTACCTTCAGCTAATCGGCTACAGTTTGATATTTATTTCCCCTAGCTCCTCGTTCATGACGTTATGTTGTTTTGCGGGATCTGTATGTGACTGTTATTATTTTTGGAAGAAAAAAACAAATGAGTTTGACAGCCATGAAATGCAAACAAAATCATGGCTTCAAATCTCGAGCTGAAGTATCTGTACGTTTTACGTGTTCAAACGATGAACCGGCATCTGTACATGTGGTCTATATATTCAAAAGCAAATATTACTTCAATATGCTTGGACAGATTTAAATGCTTTTTTACCCGGTGAAGTTCATCCCCGTTTCCCCTTCACGGCGCATGCGCGGCATGATCTCATGACTTTGCGCAAGCTCCTGTTTTTCAGTTTATAGCGTCATTACATACTCTCCATCAGAATGTTGCTCAGTATTGTTTTCAGATTTTTTTTTTTTGCTCAGTCGTTAACGAATTCAAGTTTAATTAACGGATATATCCTAATTAGAAGTTTTTCAGGGATATTTTTTCTGCATCACTGTGTGGTACGGCAGCGCTTCTGTCATGGACCGCAAACGCCTGCAGAGAGTGGTGAAGACTGCGCAGAAGATCACCAGCACTCCACTGCCCTCTCTGCAGAGCATCTACCACCGCAGAGTCCACAGAAGAGCTGCCTCCATCCTCAAAGACCCCTCCCACCCCCAACATGGTCTGTTCACACTTCTACCCTCAGGACGGAGGTACAGAAGTGTGAAATGCAGGACTGCTAGACTGAAGAACTCTTTCTTTCCCTCTGCCATAAGACTCCTAAACAGCGGATAGGAGTCTACAATCACAACATACATGAACAATTGTTTACATTCTGCACTACCACACTTTACACTATCAAAACTGCACTACCTCACTTTACATTATCAGGACTGCACTACCTCACTTTACTACTTTGCCCTTTTACATTTTTACATTGTTATATATTTGCTCTTCTTATTATTTATATATTTATCTTATTTTTTTAGTTTACTACTTGTGTGACATTTACTGTGGAAGGCAAAGTAAGAATCTCATTGTACAGGGAAACATGCTTTCTGTCTGTATAGCTATATGACAATAAACACTTTGAATCTTGAATATTTTCTTATTCGGACAGTCGTTTATATTTTAGTTTATTGTTATATTATGATAACTATGTGTCGTTTTTGTCACGCAAGTGACAAACGCTAGTGTAGTTATGATTTTTTGTCTCGATGTTGCGCATGCGCGCTGAAGGGGAACCTGAAAACAGGAACACCTGTTGTGTGAGTGACAGATGGAGGGTGTTGTTTTACTCTGGTCCAACCCAAAGAAATAAAACAGTCCAATCAGGCCATTTCCCAACCCCTTTTCTGACAAGTCCAGACTAATGCGCAGCATGATTGGCTAGGCTTGAGAGCAACGGACCAATCACAAGCCGTCGCCAAAAGACTGTTTATCAAGATACCCTAATCATAAGAAATCCACAAAGATTTTTTTTATACATATAGTTAATTTGAACAAATATAAATGCTTCATAATAAAACAAAAGCCAGGTGATTACTAAAATAAACACTACAAGTAAACTATGATTATTTTTTTATATTATTAATTGTTTTTAAATGTGGGTTTCAGTTTAAAAAAAAGAAAACATTGTTTACTATTATTAACTTTGATTAATGAATAAAGCATGTCTACAAGGAGACAGTAAGTGACAAAATAATGATACAATTTTGGCATTGTAAAATATAATTATTTACATCAAAGTAATTCATTTTTAAACAAAGCAGAAAGTTAGAAGAGATGTTACAGCAATAAGGTTGACATGGTTTCGCAATGTATGGATAATAATGTGATCCATGATTACAAATATGAAATACAGGGGTGGAATATCACATAATATGTTTATAAACTGCAAGCCTTTTAACATCAATGGCAAAGAATGATTCAGTTCATATTCAATGCAATCAAGGCATGGATTTACAGGACTCAGGAAGAGCCCACAGCACCATTAATCATTCAATTTTAAGATTTGGCCAGTGATAAACACACTCAGAGTCTCCATCCTCCATCAATGATGGCTTCTGTTCCTGTTACGTAGGCAGACTGCAGGAGTAAAAATCATTTGATTGTTTTAAATCTTAAAAGCATTAATGATATATGAAGAAAGCCTTATAAAGTTAAAGTGAACTGTAAAAAAACAACAACTTCAGTTTCAATGGTGTGTCTTAAAATAACATTATAGAAAAGAAGAGGGTACGATGGCCACATACACACCTCATCTGAGGCCAAGTACACACACAGATGTGCCACTTCCTCTGCAGTGCACATTCTACCAGTCTTCTGTCTGGCCATAAAGTCTTTAAAAGCCTGTAAAAGACAGAAATTATATGACTGAGAGAGTGACAAACTGAACTATGTTTATATGATTAGTAATTGCTGTAGGTTAATTTTTTTTTATCACCGCAAAGTGTTTTACTGTTTAGACTGTATACAAAAGATTTTTGCATTCAGTCAGACAAGAAGAACAACAAAAAATAAACACCTCTATTGTAATGACATACAATAATTATTATAATATTATAAATATAAAGAAAACGGTATAATACACACCTCAAATAAAAATAAAATTAATTCAAATAAAATTAATTGAATCATTCTTTGTATATTACAAATTATGTGATATTCCACCCCTGTATTTCATATTTCTAATCGTGGAAATATCATTTATACCTTCAATGTTCAGTTACTTATGTCAAAAAATGTGAAAAGGAAAATTATTTTTCATGGTAGCATTGTAAATGCACATACAGACTCATTCAGGGTGGAAAAGGTTTTACTTTTTACAATTACACTAATGCTCATGCGCATGACGGCAGGTTAAAACAGCTGTTTTTTGTGAAACATATGATTCTGAACATTTTAATGTAAGGACAACAACCTATGCAAAGCCACTGAAAACCAAAGTGACTAATTTCATAGAAAAAACTACATTAATGTGTGCACCCCCAGAACTAATGCACATTTATGTAGAAATAGTATACTAACTTTCTCTTATTGTTTTTTTTTCTGCTGCTCTACGACAATAATTTTGTGTAAAATACAATGTTCAAGCCTCATTAACAATCACTCAGAGAAGCCAGAGCTCTTCTCTGTAATTCCCAGGGTGTCTCATCTTCAAATGTTAAAGGGTTTGTTTACCCAGAAATATAATTTCTGTCATTAATAATTCACCCTCAAGTCGTTCTATACCATAAGCCCGCTCATCTTCGGAACACAAATTAAGATATTTTTAAGAGCTTTCTGACTCCCTATAGACAGCAAAATTAATGCTATGAAGCGACAAGAGAACTTTTTGTGCACAAAAACAAAAACTTGATTCAAGTCAGTCTTGATTCAGTCCCCGACACTGTTCATGTAAGTATCACAATGCTTTTCTTCTCTTATGGTTAAATGACTCCTTTCTATAGTTTCATTTCCTGTTCATGATTAATCCACCATTTCCCATGTATGTGTGTTTTGGGTGCATGTGTTTTTTTGTTTTTTTTTATTAGCTGTGTGTTTGTGATTTAGTAAATAAAACGTTGTGCACAAAAGATGATTTCCCTGGTTCTGATTCTGCCTGCAGATTAATGTCATTTAAACGATTTCTGATCATGCTACAAAGCGCTAACCACTACGAAAGAATAAAAAATGTTTGGCCGTGAAAAATACCCTTTCTTAGAATGAATAAGTAATCAATACTGTGTTCATTGGACAAACTGATTAATTGACTGTTACATTAATTTAGCTACATCAAGTTTATCCGATTACCTGATCCAAATATTCATAATCATAACAAATTATGATTAATTATACATTTCCCCTTTAAGCTAATTGACTACAGTTGCTTTTTTTGGCACAAAAAGTATTCTCGTCGCTTCATAACGTTAAGGTTGAACCACTGTAGTCACATGGACTATTTTAACAATGTCTTTACTACTTTTCTGGACCTAGAAAATGGTTATGTCATTTCTGTCAATGGGGGGTCAAAAAACTCTTCGATTAAAAAAATATCTTGATTTGTGTTTCAAAGATGAATGAAGGTCTTATGGGTTTGGAATGACAGAATTTAATTTCTTGGGGCGAACAAACTCTTTAAACTCTTTCCATCCATAGTATCAGCATGTATCAAGTCTATTTTTGTCATTCAAAAATGGAAACTGAAAAGACTTTAGTTATACAAACCATAAATAAAAGCAGCACTAATCACTTTCTTCGCTCCAGCTTATGATGTTACGAATATATTGGCGTTTTGGAATGATCAGGAAAGATGATGCAAAATTAAAACAGCCTTCTTTCTGTGCCATTTCACTTTCAGTACTTTCACTTTTATGTGAAAAGTGAATTCTATTAGTGCACTCACTAATTGGCTAAACTGAACGGTCAATCAGAGCGATCTCTCTCACTGACCATCCTGACCTGACCGCCCTGAATTCAACATGCTGAATGAGGTCGACTACCACCCAACTACAGCTGACATGTGGAACACACCGCAAAACAAGTCCAACAGACGCTCTCTGGTGTTCAACTGTCAGCTTGGTGTGTCACGGTCCTCAGTTGATAAGGAGTAACTGTCATGTTTCATGTGTGAAACATCTCTGTCTGTGCTTCAGTTGGCAGTTACCTATATTTCCTGAGAGCTCTCACAATCAAAAGTTTAGCATTTGTAAAAAAGGAAGAACATTTAAAGATTATGCAAACAGCTTTATATTACTGACATTTAGATGTGTGGCAAAACGTCTTAGTAATAAGGAAGCACTACCTGCTCTGGATCAGGACGGGCCTGAATTCTCCCACGTAAAGATGGCGTATCTACAGTTCCTGTAAAGGTCAAGAAATGCAAAATGACTCATTTAATCATTTAAAGGTACAGAGACATTTTTGTGTGATACAGGGACACAAATCAATTAAGTATCTTACCAGGGCAGACACAATTGCAGCGAATCCCTTGCTCCAGGAAATCAGCTGCCACTGATTTGGTCAGCCCAATGACGGCAGCTTTAGAAGTGCTGTAGACACATCTGTTAGCAACTCCTGGACATGCAATTAAAGATGAGCAATTAAGAGAGGGCAAACTTCACTTGACCTGGCATTTATCCAAGCTTCAGCTGAACTGGAGGTAATGGGGGTAAGATAATATGCCAAGAGCTACATGGAACAATGTCAATCATCACATTTAATTAAGAGCAAAGGGCCAAACCTCAATATACAACATGATGTATTAGAGCAGCCCATTTATAATTCAGAATCAAAATGCAAACAGGTTGCAACAGAATATAACATTTACCTTTGATACTAGACGCCACGGATGCCATATTAATGATATTACCAGATTTACGAGCCAGCATCTATATGGAGATAGATATGGGGAATTTAGTTTAAATTGCTGACAGGTTAAAGTAACATTCTTCAAAGTAGATGGTAGGATTATTGTGTTTGTATATGGATCCCATGATGATAACATAACCAGATATACATTACTGTTCAAAAGTCCTGTTCAAAACACGATTTTTCAAGAAATTAATATTTTAATTCAGCACAGATGCATTAAACTGAACAACAGTTACGGAAAATACACTAAAATAACACTATTTTAGTATAAAATATTTCTATTTTTCTTTCTATTTATCAAAGCACCTTTAAAAGAAATGCATCACAGTTTCCACAGAAGTATTAAGCAGTACAACTGTTTTCAACATTGCTAACTAACCGTGATTACGAGACAACAACATGTCTTTCTCAGAGCTGTTCCTCTGAATTAAGGGTTTCTATGGCAACACTTATCAATGACAAATTGAATCTGTATAGTATTCAGGTGGTACAGCAGTCATGATGTACTGTAACGGAGTGACCTAATAAATTGGGGTACCAAGCAGGTGATTAAACCTACTAAATTTCTTCAGACTTTGGGTCAGTCAACCATAAAAAGGATTTACACATTTAAAATAGGAACCCAGAACATGAGGATGAAGATTTAAGACCCAAACAGAAAGGTTTAGTTCATAAAAACGCATTCATTTTTTTAGCAAAATACCATTCAGTGAGGGTAAAGCATTATTGATTCATAAATGCACAGTTAGACACTATGCTCACATACTCAAAAACTCAATTCATGGGCTCACTTAACATGACAAAATCTTTCACCAAAAATAAATCAATTCATTAAATTAGATTCAGTTAATTCTTAACTAATGTGGGGTGCAAACCACTAGTGTCAGAATGAATTGAACATGCAGCTCACATTAACAGTTGACTGAGTTCGCAATTCAGTATAGTAGTTTTAACATCAGAGCCCATATGCACTTAGGCCCATTCAAACCAGCATTAAGCAAACCAGTTCACTGGGCAGTGAACCGGTTGTAAACCTCTGTTTACGAGTTTAATTTGTTCCAAGAGCGAGCTCGTAACTCAAAATGCTCATACACCAAAACAAATTTCCCCATAAGAATCCAATAAAAATCACTCGATTCGTAGAACACGACCATAAATGCCCATTTTAAAAAAAGGGTTTTACCCTATTAATTACAGTAAAATTATAACATTAAGATCTCATATACTAATTAATAATTGACAATTAAACTCTAAAAATACTTGACAATTTACTGTAACGCGCACTTTATCTTTGAGTAGCGTCGCTGCTGGCTTGAAGGAGACGAGAGGAGGGTTTTACTGCTTACAGGGAGAATTTCTTACCTTCTTTCTTACTCATCTTGAGGTCATTGTTTATATGCTGTACTGTACGTATATATTTCACTACGTGAACAATAGCGATCACAATTAATGTGAACAACACAAGGTAAAACTGCTGTAAATCACTTATAAAAGTATCACTGTGGTGAATGATGAAACCAAACCGAACGACACTGAGAGAATAAACAAGTTAAGGGGTGATAGGCTTTGTGAGAGGCTGTTGTTAGGATATTTCCAGTAAAAATGCGCGCGAAGATGCTGAGCGTTAGGACTTTTCCACAAAAAAATGCACGTGAACGAGGGAAAATTTGTATCGCACTCTGATACAATGCTCGTAAACCGAGGTATTACTGACAATTTTAAAATATTAAAATACAAAATAGTTATTTTATATTATTATAATATTCTATTTTTACTGTATTTTTAATAAAATACAGACAGTGAGCATAAGAGACTTCTTTCAAAAAACCCAAAAAGTCTTACCAACCCTAAACTTTTGAAGGGTAATATATGAGCTAGCATTCGCATAAAAAAATGGATGAATTTGACAGACATTCACATTTCATCAAAGGAACAATGTTTGAACGCATTTACACCATCAGAGGGATTAAGCAATTAACCATGTGTTACAGATCAGATTTGTACTCTTAACCCAAAAAGCAAGAGAGGCGATCAAAAGAAAAGTATCTCTAAATGTAAAGGTCTATTGTCTAAATGGAAGAGGTAGCATGTGTACTGGTCTAACGCTAGAGAGGAGAAGGACAAAATGACCTTAGGAAGGAAGGCCTTGATCATCAGGTACATGCTGCGGACATTCACGTTCATGGTGAAGTTCCAGTCTGATTCCTCACACTCCAGTATTGAGCCGTGATGGACAAATCTATGTAAAAAGAAGAATGAGAAACTGTATGCATACTTGAGGAATATTCACCTAAAAATCCAGAGGCTACTTTAATATCCACTTGTTTTGTGTCTCTATAGTTAGCTCAAGTTATTTATTCATCGATTTAAGGAGAAATACCAACCCAGCGACATTGAAGAGAACATCCACGTGGTCAAAGTCCTTGGCCAGGGCCTCCACTTGATCTTTCTTCGTAACATCAACAACTTTGGTTTTGATACCTAAAAAAGCAAGGGAGAGAACAACATTCCAGGAATCAGAGGACCATGTAATAGCCTGAGGGGGAGAAGAACCCTTGAACTAAAGCAATTTGCTGCCAACATAATGGGATTATATGGCAAAACAGAGCAGTATGAAAAAAAGGCCTTTGAAATCTCTTTGTGGGGAAAAGTCTGATATAGAGCAAAGATCAAAGAAGATGTTTGAGAAAATTATGAAGCAAACATATGACCAGGTGAGCATCACTAAAGTGTGGAGGTGGAAGATTTTTTTGTACATTTCAGGTAATAACAATAGTTCAATAGTTAAATGAAAACTAAAAATCATTAAAAAGGCTTTTGTAAAGACTAACATACTTCAACAGTGACAGTCAAGAGTAATGATGCTGAAAATTCAGCTTTGCCATTACAGGAATAAATTACATTTTAAAATACAATAGAAATCAGTTCTTTGAAATTGATTGAGGTTTTTACTGTAGGTTTGATCAAATAAATCCAGCTTTGATGAGAATCAGATTCTTCTTTCAAAAAACAAATAATACAATAATACAACAATAATATTAATAATAAAAATCTTACCAACCCCAAACTTTTGAACAGTAGTGCATGAGCTAGTTTTGCATAGTGACCGACTTTAGACATTCATATTTCATTTCATTTAAAGTCACTAAAGCCTTTATCATTAAGATTTTACAGTGTGTTCTTTTTAATCAT